>SJYW01021267.1:419419-432134 GCA_006410735.1 Raphicerus campestris | reverse complement strand
TTCATTCCAATCCCAAAGAAAGGCAATGCCAAAGAATGCACAATTGCACTCATCTCACAGGCTAGTAAAGTAATGCTCAAAATTCTCCAAGCCAGGCTTCAGCAATACATGAACCATGAACTCCCTGATGTTCAAGCTGGTTTTAGAAAAGGCAGAGGAACTAGAGATCAGATTGCCAATATCCGCTGGATTATGGAAAAAGCAAGAGAGTTCCAGAAAAACATCTCTTTCTGCTTTACTGACTATGCCAAAGCCTTTGACTGTATGGATCACAATAAACTGTGGAAAATTCTGAAAGAGATGAGAAGACCAGACCACCTAACCTGCCTCTTGAGAAATCTGTATGCAGGTCAGGAAGCAACAGTTAGAACTGGACATGGAACAACAGACTGATTCCAAATAGGAAAAGGAGTACATTAAGGCTGTATATTGTCCCCCTGCTTATTTAATTTCTATGCAGAGTACATCATGAGAAACGCTGGGCTGGAAGGAGCACAAGCTGGAATCAAGATTGCCGGGAGAAATATCAGTCACCTCAGATATGCAGATGAACACCACCCTTATGGCAGAAAGTGAAGAGGAGCTAAAAAGCGTCTTGATGAAAGTGAAAGAGAAGAGTGAAAAAGTTGGTTTAAAGCTCAACATTCAGAAAACGAAGATCATGGCATCTGGTCCCATCACTTCATGGGAAATAGATGGGGAAACAGTGTCAGACTTTATTTTTGGGGGCTCCAAAATCACTGCAGATGGTGACTGCAGCCATGAAATTAAAAGACGCTTGGATGAAAAGTTATGACCAACCGAGATAGTATATTCAGAAGCAGAGACATTACTTTGCTGACTAAGGTTCATCTAGTCAAGGCTATGGTTTTTCCTGTGGTCATGTATGAATGTGAGAGTTGGACTGTGAAGAAGACTGGTTGCTGAAGAATTGATGCTTTTGAACTGTGGTGTTGGAGAAGACTCTTGAGAGTCCCTTGGCCTGCAAGGAGATCCAATCAGTCCATCCTAAAGGCAATCAGTCCTGAATATTCATTGGAAGGACTGAAGCTGAAGCTGAAAGATGTGTATAAGAGACAGGAGTTTGAGCAGGCATGCTATAGTCCATGGGAGCACAAAGAGTTGGACACAAATGAGCAACTGAACAACAACAACAACAACAACTCCTTAGTCTCTTCTGAACTGTGACAGTGTATTAGTCTTTCTTTTTCATGATCTTGACANTGGAAAAGACCATTATTTTGGGAAAGACTGAAGGCAAGAGAAGATGAGGGATGACAGATGATGAGATGGTTGGATGGCATCACTGACTCAATGGACATGAGTTTGAGCAAGCTCGTGGAGCTGGTGATGGACAGGGAGGCCTGGCGTGCTGTAGTCCACAGGGTCACAAAGAGTTGGACACGACTGCGCAACTGAACCAAGTGACAAAAAATCCCTATACACACAGCGTAGGTCATTGTTAACATGTTGTTGATCCAATATTGATACATTCTTATCTGAAGTCCATAATTTACATGAAGATTCACTGTTTATGTTTACATTGCAGATTTTGACAAATGTATAGTGACACGTAGCCACCATCACAAAGTCATACAAGATGGCTCCACTGCCTAAAAACACTTTATGTTCTGCCTATTCCTGTCTTTCTCACCCCTAACCACTGGCAACTACTAAATGTCATTTTCTATAGCTTTGCCTTTTACAGAATGCAGTATAATTTGAATCATTCAGCACGTAGAATATTTTGACTGGCTCCTTTCTTAACACTATGCATAATGCTACTGCACATTTAATAGTATACAGTGTAAACATAACTTTTAAACATAAAGTTTGGAAACCAGAAAGCTCATGTGACTTGCTGATTGTGATATTCTCTTTATTGCAGTGGTCTGCAACTGAACTGCAATATATTCAAGATACGCTTGAGTATGTACCATCACAGCAATGCATTTCTTTGTATCTTGATGAAAAGAGTGTCTTCCAGGTCCTCTGTGGAAGCTGTTTAAAGAATAAGTGAGCAGTTTGACATTAAAAGATTCACTCCAATATGTCCATCTCTTGAGTTCTTGTCCTCCTTACTCTAAAGATTGCTAGATTTCCTGCTCATCCCTCTCATTGGTGGTGGCTTATATGCTAAGTCATGTCTGACTCTTATGACCCCATGGACTGTAGCCTGCTAGGTTCCTCTGTCCATGGGATTCTCCAGGCAAGAATAATGGAGTGGGTTGCCATTACCTTCTCAGGAGGATCTTCCCAACCTAGGGGATGGAACCTGGGTCTCCTGCATTGCAGGCTGATTCTTTACTGACTTAGCTAAGAGGGAAGCCCTATTACTTTCATTAGTTTGGGTAACCATTGCGTCCAGGCTACAGTTACAACTTAGCAGACTGTTAATGTCATTCCAGTTGGGTAAGCCAACAATTACATCTGTGTAAATATATGTGTATTTAACAACTTCAGTCAAGTCTCATCTCAAATTTTGTCCATTTTGGCCAAGTATTATTAAACTTCCTTTCCATGCATATTTTCTTATAGATAAAAATTTGCAGACATTTGTAGCTCCTTTGACATCTGTGTTATCAAAAAGAATTATTTTGTCTGGGGTCTCAGTTCAGTTCAGTCACTCAGTCGTGTCCGACTCTTTGTGACCCCATGAATTGCAGCACACCAGGCCTCCCTGTCCATCACCAACTCCCAGAGTTTACTGAGACTCACGTCCATCGAGTCGGTGATGCCATCCAGCCATCTCATCCTCTGTCGTCCCCTTCTCCTCCTGCCCCCAATCCCTCCCAGCATCAGAGTCTTTTCCAATGAGTCAACTCTTCGCATGAGCCGGTGAAAGTACTGGAGTTTCAGCTTTAGCATCAGTCCTTCCAATGAACACCCAGGACTGATTTCCTTTAGGATGGACTGATTGGATCTGCTTGCAGTCCAAGGGACTCTCAAGAGTCTTCTCCAACACCACAGTTCAAAAGCATCAATTCTTCCGCTCTCAGCCTTCTTCACAGTCCAACTCTCACAGCTTTACTGGAATATAATACAATGAAGAGCCTAGCAGAGTGCTGAGAAAAAGTAGCATCCCCTTGTGAGGCAATTTCCTTAGCTGCAGTTACTGAAATTATTATTATTATTATTATTTTTCTGGAGAGAGTTGGTCCCTTAGATTTGAGGGTGGGGTCAGGAGGAAGTTTCAAGTGGAACATGGGTTTCAAGATTCTCTGCATTCTCTCTTTCTTTGGCCAACTTCTACCTCTCTATTAGTTATCTACTGCTGCATAACAAGATCACCACAAACCTAGTGGCTTAAAAAGCCGCAAAACTATCATCTCATGGTCTCTGTGAGTCAGGAAGCTGGGCATGGAATAGTTGGGTCCTCTGCTTCAAGGCCTCACAAGCTGCAAACAAGGTGTCAGCTGTGGCCAAAATCTCACCTGAGGCTAGACTGAGGAAGGATCTGATTCCAGACTCAGGTGGAGGATAGTTGCTTTACAATGTTGTGTTGACATCTGCTGTACAACAATGTGAATCATTCATAAGTATGCATATACCCCTTCCCTCTTGAGCTTCCTCCCCACCCCATCCCACCCCTCTAGGTCATCACAGGGTACTAGGTTGAGCTCCCTGTGTTATACAGCAACTTCCCATAAAGCATTTATTTTATACATGGCAATATACATATATTTTTAATTTAATATATTAATATATTTATTNTCCTTCCAATGAACACCCAGGACTGATTTCCTTTAGGATGGACTGATTGGATCTGCTTGCAGTCCAAGGGACTCTCAAGAGTCTTCTCCAACACCACAGTTCAAAAGCATCAATTCTTCCGCTCTCAGCCTTCTTCACAGTCCAACTCTCACAGCTTTACTGGAATATAATACAATGAAGAGCCTAGCAGAGTGCTGAGAAAAAGTAGCATCCCCTTGTGAGGCAATTTCCTTAGCTGCAGTTACTGAAATTATTATTATTATTATTATTTTTCTGGAGACAGTTGGTCCCTTAGATTTGAGGGTGGGGTCAGGAGGAAGTTTCAAGTGGAACATGGGTTTCAAGATTCTCTGCATTCTCTCTTTCTTTGGCCAACTTCTACCTCTCTATTAGTTATCTACTGCTGCATAACAAGATCACCACAAACCTAGTGGCTTAAAAAGCCACAAAACTATCATCTCATGGTCTCTGTGAGTCAGGAAGCTGGGCATGGAATAGTTGGGTCCTCTGCTTCAAGGCCTCACAAGCTGCAAACAAGGTGTCAGCTGTGGCCAAAATCTCACCTGAGGCTAGACTGAGGAAGGATCTGATTCCAGACTCAGGTGGAGGATAGTTGCTTTACAATGTTGTGTTGACATCTGCTGTACAACAATGTGAATCATTCATAAGTATGCATATACCCCTTCCCTCTTGAGCTTCCTCCCCACCCCATCCCACCCCTCTAGGTCATCACAGGGTACTAGGTTGAGCTCCCTGTGTTATACAGCAACTTCCCATANTGTACTCTGCATAGAAGTTAAATAAGCAGGGTGACAATATACAACCTTGATGTACTCCTTTTCCTATTTGGAACCAGTCTGTTGTTCCATGTCCAGTTCTAACTGTTGCTTCCTGACCTGCATACAGATTTCTCAAGAGGCAGGTCAGGTGGTCTGGTATTCCCATCTCTTTCAAAATTATTGTGATCCACACAGTCAAAGGCTTAGGCATAGTCAATAAAGCAGAACTAGATGTTTTTCTGGAACTCTCTTGCTTTTCCCATGATCCAGCAGATGTTGGCAATTTGATCTGTAGTTCCTCTGCCTTTTCTAAAACCAGCTTGAACATCAGGAAGTTCACGGTTCACATAAGTGCAATTGTGCAGTAGTTTGAGCATTCTTTGGCATTGCCTTTCTTTGGGATTGGAATGAAAACTGACCTTTTCCAGTCCTGTGGCCACTGCTGAGTTTTCTAAGTTTGCTGGCATATTGAGTGCGGCACTTTCACAGCATCATCTTTCAGGATTTGAAACAGCTCCACTGGAATTCCATCACCTCCACTAGCTTTGTTCGTAGTGATGCTTTCTAAGGCCCACTTGACCTCAGATTCCAAGATGTCTCGCTCTAGTTTAGTGATCACATCATCTTGATTATCTGGGTCGTGAAGATCTTTTTTGTACAGTTCTTCTGTGTATTCTTGCCACCTCTTCTTAATATCTTCTGCTTCTGTTAGGTCCAGACCATTTCTGTCCTTTATTAGAGGGAGTAAATAAGATGATGTAGGTCTGAAAAGTACTGGGCTACTGTCTTGAATAGAAGACATGCTCCTTGAATGTTAATTTCCTAGATTTTGTCTCAGATTTTGTGTTAGAAGATGGATGATATTGACAGGGATTAAGTTACTCCAGGTCAGTTGCATCACAGTGAGTGTGGGGCATACCCCGAGAGTGAGTAGAGGAAGAGCCCTCTACGTAATGGGAGGAAAAGTTTCTGGGCAGGAAGCAGATACTTTCAGACCCATGCATCTCCTGCATTCATCACCACAGACTCAGGGCAGCTGTCCACTGAGTCTGCAAAACCACCAGAGTTGGCAGCTGCTGGACTCCAGGTTGAAAAACTGGTTGAAATACTGATAAAATATTGGGAAAGAGGTGTTACCAAATGCACGTTCCTGTGCCAGATGCAGTGTGAAACCAGACAAACTGAAGCATCACAGATCAAAACAAAGGAAGGTGTATTGTAGGGCCATGGAAGGAGAAGGGTGATTCAAGCACTGCTCCAAACCCCAAACTCCCCAAAGGGTTTCAGTAAAACATTTTTAAAGGCAAGGTGATGGAGGGATGTGGTTAGTTGTTGCAGACTTGTTGGTGTAGGAATTCTTTGTTTTTACAGCTGTACACTAAGTTAGGTTATGATGTTCTGTAAACCTCCACCAGGAGAAATGCTATTCTCTGTTCTGCAACTTTTTATATTTTTATAAATGGAAAAGTAGCGTACATTTAAAGGTCAGAGCTTTGAGAATGGGCTATCCTGTATATATCAGGCTATTGGCAACATTCTTTTAGTGATTAACTTGTAGCAAAAACAGTATAATACAAAGGTTAAAGTAAAAGAAATGGATCTCATATAGTCAGATTTTTTTCTCCCCTGTAACAGAGAAATTCTATTTCATCCCCACCACCGCCCCCAACCCCACTCAAAACATGTGAACTTAGCTAGACATTGAACCTTTCAGCATCTCAGTGTTCTCATCTGAGAAATGAGGGAGGTAAATTAAATTATATCTGAGATTTTTTCCAGGACAGACAAACAAAAATCGTGACCCTGAGGCTCTAATCCACTGACAATACAGAGAACCTTAGCTGGTAGGTGCCGTGTAATTAGACAGCGACTCACCATTCTTGGCTTCCTGAAGCTATTTTTCCTAGGATCCCAGTCTCAGGAAATCAGTTTTTCCACTGATTCCCCAGTTCTCTCCTGTACAAACTTGTTTTCCCATGCACTCACACACAGAAAAATACGTGGTTACACCACTGATTGAGTCTATCTTATAGTCCTCTGGGAGACAAACTGACAAGCAATGCTAGATTCACTGTGCTTAACTGTTTAAATGAGCTTTGTTTGTTCATTTTGCTAACTCTAGACAGAGCACTGAAGTTATATGCCTACTTGTCTAAGAGCAGACAGAAAAGAGCACAAATACATTTTCAAGTTCAACAACCAGCAACGTATTGAAAGCTGCTGCTGCTAAGTCGCTTCAGTCATGTCTGACTCTGTGACTCCAGAGATGGCGGCCCACCAGGCTCCCCCATCCCTGGAATTCTCCAGGCAAGAACACTGGAGTGGGTTGCCATTTCCTTCTCCAATGCAGGAAAGTGAAAAGTGAAAGTGAAGTCGCTCAGTTGTGTCCGACTCCCAGCGATCCCATGGACTGCAGCCCACCAGGCTCCTCTGTCCATGGGATTTTCCAGGCAAGAGTACTGGAGTGGGGTGCCATTGCCTTCTCCGGTATTGAAAGCTACATACCCATAATGATACTAGTGTAACCGGGAAGAGCAAATCTGGCTCCATTTTGAATCTACTTCTTTAGCTTTAACCCTGTGCTCTTTTGCTTGTGCTTAATCATACTAACTCTGCACCTTTTGTAAAAGTATGCTGCCTATAGCCTAAAATAAACAGAATAACCTATTCTCAGGGTCCTGATATTCAATAGTTCATTCATTTAGAAATGCAAATTGCAGAAGCATTTGTATTCTGACCTGACCTATATGGACAGCTGCAAGAACAAAGGATTTCAGCACTAAGAAGTTTGCAACAACCAACCATGCCCCTCTCTCACCTTGCCTTTTAAAATAGTTTGCTGAAACCTTTTGGAGAGTTCAGCATTTTGGGGGTGGGGGTGAGACATGCGTCTCCTTGCATGACCCTGCAATACACCTTTCTGTGCTCCACACTCCAACATTTAGATTTGTTTGGCTTCACTGCGCATCAAGCAGACAAACCTGTGTTCAATACATTAAAAATAAAAACGGAACGAACAAACAATGGTGCCCTACATTCTAGAGTCCAGTTGGTTTGAGTTTAGATTTTGACTTGTCTACTTGTTAACTATGTCACCTTGCATAAATTTATCAGCTATTGAGACTCAGATTTCTCATTAGTGAAAAATAAGCCCTTGCCTTACAAGGTTTTATGAGGATCAGACACAATGCCTGCAAGCCACAGGACACAGTGAGTGTCCCCCCTCCATGGGCAACAGTACCATCCCTGAGCACCATGGGGCACTGTGGGATGCTGTTTCCTCATCTCTGCTCTTGTCCCTCACGTGATGGTCAGCATGTGGCTCGTCTCTCAAAGTCCATTCCCTCATCTTTGAGAAAGGTTGAAAATAGTGTTTACCTCCACTTGAAATGCACTTGGCAGAGTGATTTCTGGCAAATAATTAGTGCTCAACACATAACTGCCACTATATCTTATGTGTTCTCTTTCCCCTACCCCTTTCATTAGATTCAGTAGTGTTTTATTTGGATTTCCCTGGTGGCGCAGACGGTAAAGAATCCGCCCGCAATGTAGGAGACCTGGGTTCGATCTCTGGGTCAGGAAGATTCTCTGGAGAAGAGAATGGATACCCACTCCAGTATTCTTGCCACAGAATTCCACGGACAGAGGAGCCTGGCAGGCTGCAGTCCATGGGTTCGCATAGTTGGACATGACTGAGTGACTAACACTTTTCAACTTTCAGTGTTATATTTAGTAGAATCTTTTTTTAGTTAATCCATGTCAGTATCCAGATAATTTTGTTAAATTCAATGACTGAAATAGACCAAAGGCTGGAAATCAGTCTGTAATGTCAGAGGTCATGCTAGGAGTTACAACACCCTCTCCATCCTGCTGACATTTCATGCTCAACAGGGAAAACATTGCACACGTATTTCTCTGCGGAAAAACTTACATTTGCCTCTGATATCTTCCAGCCCTACACAATAGGTCTCATTTGCCACACACAGGACCAGTTAACAAAGGAAAACATGAAAAGACAGATGTCTGACAAGATGAGCCCTGAATAGGAAGTTGCATTTCAAAAGTGCGTCTAAAATGGAAGGTCTCTTTAAAGAACTGTTTTGGTTTTTCTGTCTTTTCTCCTATTTCGACTATGAGCTTCTCTCCTGAGATGAAAAGGCAGTCAGCTTGCAAGCAGCTTTTCTTTCCATTTTCTGTGCTATTTTTATACTATTTTTCTACTAGTCAGCCCTGCAGTTCTTTCTCCCCTAGTTGTGACACCTTTCTGATTGCACACTATCATCACTCTGTCTTTGGAATTGATCCCTGGAAGTCCAGATTCTCGCATCTTCATTTCTAGTTCAGGCTATACTTCCTTACCTTTTGACTGTCAGCCTCTGACTTAACTTTTCATTCACATCTACTTGAGACAGTTGGTTCATTCAAAAACAAAAATCACTGGATTTTAATTTTTAGGGCAGTTTAGGTTTACAGTTTTAAAAATTCAGTGGATACTGCACAAATTTTGCATGCATCCCCTCTCCCAATACAAAGTTCCTCTTATTATTATTATCATTATTTTAATAGCTTCACTGAGGTGTAATTGACATACAAAAAACTGCACACATTTAATGAATACAATTTGTTTAGTTTGGATGTATGTATACACTTGTGGAACCATCACCACAGTCAAGTTAATTTCCAAAATATTCCTTCCCTGCATTTTAAAAATAATGTGCTAAGTGCACTTAACATGAGATTTATCCTTGTTGTAGCAACCTTTAAATGACCAACACAGTATTATCAACTACAGACACTATATTGTATGGCAGATCTCTAAAAGTTACTCATCTTGCCTAACTGAGTCTCTTTAACTGAATGCATTTTTTAAAAAATGTTTCTTTCTAGGCTCCTCTGTCAATGGTAAAAATTAAAATACTGGGCCCCATTCTAGTCAGGTACAGTTTAGATCTTGGTTTCCTTGAGATTTTTCCTACAACGGCTGTTTAAAAATGAGGCAGTGTAAAGAGAGCAGTGAGACACAGAGGGGCAGAAACCATAGCTACTGGGCTTTTTAAAAGGATATTTTGTTTAATTTTTCTTCTCCAGCTTAGCCCTTGGTGTCTCACTTTAACAAGTCAATATTTTCTGGAGAAGACATCTTAGCTGGAAAGCAAAGTCAGAGGCAAGTTACAGATTGCCATTTAAAGAACACAGTTCAAGGAGAGAAGGAGGAAGAACTGGCTGCCTGGGACAAGTAACAGCTGACTGTTCAACCTTGTGGGCCTGTCTGCAGACTGCCTGCATCTCAGGGCCACCCAAACAGAGCAGGAAGGAAGAGCAGGTGAACAGATCCTCACCTTGCATCAGACAGAGGGTCATCCTGATAGTCCTTTGATGTCCCTGAGTTTCACAGACATGACCTCAGAGCACGTTCCGTGTAATCTTATTCCTCAGCATCAGTAGACAAATCAGTGAAGGTATAGAATGAGGTACCTACGTGAAGTCTTTGCCTCTGAGACTGTAGGGCTGGGACCATGCAGGAGGGACCTGGAGGCAGAGGGGCAAGATCTGAAGTAACATAGTCCAGTGGGTGGGTTTAGAGGGGTAGCACTCCAAAATATCTCTGGCATTCAGATTCTTCTTAGCTAAAAACAACCACAGCCTAAAGGACTTAGGAAGAAATTTTGACCTTTCCTCTAACTGCCTGAAAAGAATTTAGATAACAGGGCTCTTAGAAGAATAGAATGATCACCAGAGATGTCTGCAAAGAATATGGGCTATGTGTGGTGGGGAAACTCTTAGAGATCAGAATACACTCTGTGTCCCATTGTCTCTGTTGGGCCAACAAACATTTATTTACCAAATATTTGCTGTTCCATCTCCATGTGAGCTGCCTTCTTCCTCTTTGATGTCTCAGACCTCTACCCAACCTTCTTCTTTATCCCTAGCTGAAGCTGGTTTGTGAGGTGAGCGTTTTGCCCGTTTGAGGAGCTACTCAGTTTTCCTGGGTCTCTCTCACGGACACATGTTATTGAACTTCCATTCAGTTTTCTTCTGTCAATCTATCTCATGTCAATTTGACTATTAGGCCAGCCAGAACAACCTAGAAAGGTAAGGAAACTTTTCTTCCTCCCCAGGAGTGATGACGTTTGGCCACTTTTGAAGGAGACTGTAAATCATAGGAAGAAATCATCAACCGACGACCTGGCTGAAGCACAGCCAGAGTGAGATTTGACATATTGACCACCACAAGTGAGCTACATGAAGTTCAATTAATTCCTGGTTCTAGATTGCAAACTAGGAGACTCTTGAACTCCTCCTTTGGACAACCAAATCAACAGCTACATATAGAACAATTCTCTTGGAAAGAAATCCAGACACTAGCTGAGTGATACTTATGCATCAGGTGAATAAGAAAAATATCTGTATCAAAAGAGTCAGAGACACAGTCTCTCCAGAACCCCATGCATGTGATCAGAAGCAAAATCATAACTTCCTACTTCTCCCTAAGGAACAAAGAGTTTGGGATCTAGAACCTCAACTTTTAAGACTTCTGCCTAAGGGACAAGACTCCAAAATGTGTAGTTCTGAAAACCAATGGAGCTTGTGTCCATGAGACTCACAAGACTATAGCATACAAAGGAACAGTTCTTAACAGACTCATGGGGACTCTGTTCTAATTTAACAAATTCAAGGGACCTGCTTTTGTGGCTGCTGCTCAAAGTGTCAATGAGGGTATTAACAAGTAGTAGCTCACATAATTGCCACTAAGGTGAAGTAGGATTATCTATGAGAAAACACTTAAAAAATTTCAAAGCACTATACAAATAGGATATAGAAATAATTCTCAGTCCACATCCACTGAATAAGCTACTTAACCAGGCATCAGCCAGCTTAAAAAAAATTGTTTTGTTTTATGTTGAAGTACAGCCAATTAACAATGTTGTGATAGCTTCAGGGGACTCAGCCATACATATGCATGTATCCATTCTCCCCCAAACTCCCATCCCATCCAGGCTGCCACGTAACACTGAGCAGAGTTCCCTGGCACTAGCCAGATTATACTGAGAGGAATTTGAGATCTAAACACATACTGCTTTATGAAATTGATAATTAGTAGCAAATTATGCAAAATATATACCAAAAATCATATAAAATATTCTAAAAGAAAAAAAAAAGAAAAAGCCCGGCCCCAGATATGTGCACAAGATCCTTCTGGTGTGATGCTGATGACCTGGGGCAGGGCCTGTCTCTTATACACATCTTGAGATTTTTCCTACAACGGCTGTTTAAAAATGAGGCAGTGTAAAGAGAGCAGTGAGACACAGAGGGGCAGAAACCATAGCTACTGGGCTTTTTAAAAGGATATTTTGTTTAATTTTTCTTCTCCAGCTTAGCCCTTGGTGTCTCACTTTAACAAGTCAATATTTTCTGGAGAAGACATCTTAGCTGGAAAGCAAAGTCAGAGGCAAGTTACAGATTGCCATTTAAAGAACACAGTTCAAGGAGAGAAGGAGGAAGAACTGGCTGCCTGGGACAAGTAACAGCTGACTGTTCAACCTTGTGGGCCTGTCTGCAGACTGCCTGCATCTCAGGGCCACCCAAACAGAGCAGGAAGGAAGAGCAGGTGAACAGATCCTCACCTTGCATCAGACAGAGGGTCATCCTGATAGTCCTTTGATGTCCCTGAGTTTCACAGACATGACCTCAGAGCACGTTCCGTGTAATCTTATTCCTCAGCATCAGTAGACAAATCAGTGAAGGTATAGAATGAGGTACCTACGTGAAGTCTTTGCCTCTGAGACTGTAGGGCTGGGACCATGCAGGAGGGACCTGGAGGCAGAGGGGCAAGATCTGAAGTAACATAGTCCAGTGGGTGGGTTTAGAGGGGTAGCACTCCAAAATATCTCTGGCATTCAGATTCTTCTTAGCTAAAAACAACCACAGCCTAAAGGACTTAGGAAGAAATTTTGACCTTTCCTCTAACTGCCTGAAAAGAATTTAGATAACAGGGCTCTTAGAAGAATAGAATGATCACCAGAGATGTCTGCAAAGAATATGGGCTATGCGTGGTGGGGAAACTCTTAGAGATCAGAATACACTCTGTGTCCCATTGTCTCTGTTGGGCCAACAAACATTTATTTACCAAATATTTGCTGTTCCATCTCCATGTGAGCTTCCTTCTTCCTCTTTGATGTCTCAGACCTCTACCCAACCTTCTTCTTTATCCCTAGCTGAAG
>SJYW01021267.1:393246-419218 GCA_006410735.1 Raphicerus campestris | reverse complement strand
GCTCAACACATAACTGCCACTATATCTTATGTGTTCTCTTTCCCCTACCCCTTTCATTAGATTCAGTAGTGTTTTATTTGGATTTCCCTGGTGGCGCAGACGGTAAAGAATCCGCCCGCAATGTAGGAGACCTGGGTTCGATCTCTGGGTCAGGAAGATTCTCTGGAGAAGAGAATGGATACCCACTCCAGTATTCTTGCCACAGAATTCCACGGACAGAGGAGCCTGGCAGGCTGCAGTCCATGGGTTCGCATAGTTGGACATGACTGAGTGACTAACACTTTTCAACTTTCAGTGTTATATTTAGTAGAATCTTTTTTTAGTTAATCCATGTCAGTATCCAGATAATTTTGTTAAATTCAATGACTGAAATAGACCAAAGGCTGGAAATCAGTCTGTAATGTCAGAGGTCATGCTAGGAGTTACAACACCCTCTCCATCCTGCTGACATTTCATGCTCAACAGGGAAAACATTGCACACGTATTTCTCTGCGGAAAAACTTACATTTGCCTCTGATATCTTCCAGCCCTACACAATAGGTCTCATTTGCCACACACAGGACCAGTTAACAAAGGAAAACATGAAAAGACAGATGTCTGACAAGATGAGCCCTGAATAGGAAGTTGCATTTCAAAAGTGCGTCTAAAATGGAAGGTCTCTTTAAAGAACTGTTTTGGTTTTTCTGTCTTTTCTCCTATTTCGACTATGAGCTTCTCTCCTGAGATGAAAAGGCAGTCAGCTTGCAAGCAGCTTTTCTTTCCATTTTCTGTGCTATTTTTATACTATTTTTCTACTAGTCAGCCCTGCAGTTCTTTCTCCCCTAGTCGTGACACCTTTCTGATTGCACACTATCATCACTCTGTCTTTGGAATTGATCCCTGGAAGTCCAGATTCTCGCATCTTCATTTCTAGTTCAGGCTATACTTCCTTACCTTTTGACTGTCAGCCTCTGACTTAACTTTTCATTCACATCTACTTGAGACAGTTGGTTCATTCAAAAACAAAAATCACTGGATTTTAATTTTTAGGGCAGTTTAGGTTTACAGTTTTAAAAATTCAGTGGATACTGCACAAATTTTGCATGCATCCCCTCTCCCAATACAAAGTTCCTCTTATTATTATTATCATTATTTTAATAGCTTCACTGAGGTGTAATTGACATACAAAAAACTGCACACATTTAATGAATACAATTTGTTTAGTTTGGATGTATGTATACACTTGTGGAACCATCACCACAGTCAAGTTAATTTCCAAAATATTCCTTCCCTGCATTTTAAAAATAATGTGCTAAGTGCACTTAACATGAGATTTATCCTTGTTGTAGCAACCTTTAAATGACCAACACAGTATTATCAACTACAGACACTATATTGTATGGCAGATCTCTAAAAGTTACTCATCTTGCCTAACTGAGTCTCTTTAACTGAATGCATTTTTTAAAAAATGTTTCTTTCTAGGCTCCTCTGTCAATGGTAAAAATTAAAATACTGGGCCCCATTCTAGTCAGGTACAGTTTAGATCTTGGTTTCCTTGAGATTTTTCCTACAACAGCTGTTTAAAAATGAGGCAGTGTAAAGAGAGCAGTGAGACACAGAGGGGCAGAAACCATAGCTACTGGGCTTTTTAAAAGGATATTTTGTTTAATTTTTCTTCTCCAGCTTAGCCCTTGGTGTCTCACTTTAACAAGTCAATATTTTCTGGAGAAGACATCTTAGCTGGAAAGCAAAGTCAGAGGCAAGTTACAGATTGCCATTTAAAGAACACAGTTCAAGGAGAGAAGGAGGAAGAACTGGCTGCCTGGGACAAGTAACAGCTGACTGTTCAACCTTGTGGGCCTGTCTGCAGACTGCCTGCATCTCAGGGCCACCCAAACAGAGCAGGAAGGAAGAGCAGGTGAACAGATCCTCACCTTGCATCAGACAGAGGGTCATCCTGATAGTCCTTTGATGTCCCTGAGTTTCACAGACATGACCTCAGAGCACGTTCCGTGTAATCTTATTCCTCAGCATCAGTAGACAAATCAGTGAAGGTATAGAATGAGGTACCTACGTGAAGTCTTTGCCTCTGAGACTGTAGGGCTGGGACCATGCAGGAGGGACCTGGAGGCAGAGGGGCAAGATCTGAAGTAACATAGTCCAGTGGGTGGGTTTAGAGGGGTAGCACTCCAAAATATCTCTGGCATTCAGATTCTTCTTAGCTAAAAACAACCACAGCCTAAAGGACTTAGGAAGAAATTTTGACCTTTCCTCTAACTGCCTGAAAAGAATTTAGATAACAGGGCTCTTAGAAGAATAGAATGATCACCAGAGATGTCTGCAAAGAATATGGGCTATGTGTGGTGGGGAAACTCTTAGAGATCAGAATACACTCTGTGTCCCATTGTCTCTGTTGGGCCAACAAACATTTATTTACCAAATATTTGCTGTTCCATCTCCATGTGAGCTGCCTTCTTCCTCTTTGATGTCTCAGACCTCTACCCAACCTTCTTCTTTATCCCTAGCTGAAGCTGGTTTGTGAGGTGAGCGTTTTGCCCGTTTGAGGAGCTACTCAGTTTTCCTGGGTCTCTCTCACGGACACATGTTATTGAACTTCCATTCAGTTTTCTTCTGTCAATCTATCTCATGTCAATTTGACTATTAGGCCAGCCAGAACAACCTAGAAAGGTAAGGAAACTTTTCTTCCTCCCCAGGAGTGATGACGTTTGGCCACTTTTGAAGGAGACTGTAAATCATAGGAAGAAATCATCAACCGACGACCTGGCTGAAGCACAGCCAGAGTGAGATTTGACATATTGACCACCACAAGTGAGCTACATGAAGTTCAATTAATTCCTGGTTCTAGATTGCAAACTAGGAGACTCTTGAACTCCTCCTTTGGACAACCAAATCAACAGCTACATATAGAACAATTCTCTTGGAAAGAAATCCAGACACTAGCTGAGTGATACTTATGCATCAGGTGAATAAGAAAAATATCTGTATCAAAAGAGTCAGAGACACAGTCTCTCCAGAACCCCATGCATGTGATCAGAAGCAAAATCATAACTTCCTACTTCTCCCTAAGGAACAAAGAGTTTGGGATCTAGAACCTCAACTTTTAAGACTTCTGCCTAAGGGACAAGACTCCAAAATGTGTAGTTCTGAAAACCAATGGAGCTTGTGTCCATGAGACTCACAAGACTATAGCATACAAAGGAACAGTTCTTAACAGACTCATGGGGACTCTGTTCTAATTTAACAAATTCAAGGGACCTGCTTTTGTGGCTGCTGCTCAAAGTGTCAATGAGGGTATTAACAAGTAGTAGCTCACATAATTGCCACNCCTTGTGGGCCTGTCTGCAGACTGCCTGCATCTCAGGGCCACCCAAACAGAGCAGGAAGGAAGAGCAGGTGAACAGATCCTCACCTTGCATCAGACAGAGGGTCATCCTGATAGTCCTTTGATGTCCCTGAGTTTCACAGACATGACCTCAGAGCACGTTCCGTGTAATCTTATTCCTCAGCATCAGTAGACAAATCAGTGAAGGTATAGAATGAGGTACCTACGTGAAGTCTTTGCCTCTGAGACTGTAGGGCTGGGACCATGCAGGAGGGACCTGGAGGCAGAGGGGCAAGATCTGAAGTAACATAGTCCAGTGGGTGGGTTTAGAGGGGTAGCACTCCAAAATATCTCTGGCATTCAGATTCTTCTTAGCTAAAAACAACCACAGCCTAAAGGACTTAGGAAGAAATTTTGACCTTTCCTCTAACTGCCTGAAAAGAATTTAGATAACAGGGCTCTTAGAAGAATAGAATGATCACCAGAGATGTCTGCAAAGAATATGGGCTATGTGTGGTGGGGAAACTCTTAGAGATCAGAATACACTCTGTGTCCCATTGTCTCTGTTGGGCCAACAAACATTTATTTACCAAATATTTGCTGTTCCATCTCCATGTGAGCTTCCTTCTTCCTCTTTGATGTCTCAGACCTCTACCCAACCTTCTTCTTTATCCCTAGCTGAAGATGCTTTGTAAGGTGAGAGTTTTGCCCGTTTGAGGAGCTACTCAGTTTTCCTGGGTCTCTCTCACGGACACATGTTATTGAACTTCCATTCAGTTTTCTTCTGTCAATCTATCTCATGTCAATTTGACTATTAGGCCAGCCAGAACAACCTAGAAAGGTAAGGAAACTTTTCTTCCTCCCCAGGAGTGATGACGTTTGGCCACTTTTGAAGGAGACTGTAAATCATAGGAAGAAATCATCAACCGACGACCTGGCTGAAGCACAGCCAGAGTGAGATTTGACATATTGACCACCACAAGTGAGCTACATGAAGTTCAATTAATTCCTGGTTCTAGATTGCAAACTAGGAGACTCTTGAACTCCTCCTTTGGACAACCAAATCAACAGCTACATATAGAACAATTCTCTTGGAAAGAAATCCAGACACTAGCTGAGTGATACTTATGCATCAGGTGAATAAGAAAAATATCTGTATCAAAAGAGTCAGAGACACAGTCTCTCCAGAACCCCATGCATGTGATCAGAAGCAAAATCATAACTTCCTACTTCTCCCTAAGGAACAAAGAGTTTGGGATCTAGAACCTCAACTTTTAAGACTTCTGCCTAAGGGACAAGACTCCAAAATGTGTAGTTCTGAAAACCAATGGAGCTTGTGTCCATGAGACTCACAAGACTATAGCATACAAAGGAACAGTTCTTAACAGACTCATGGGGACTCTGTTCTAATTTAACAAATTCAAGGGACCTGCTTTTGTGGCTGCTGCTCAAAGTGTCAATGAGGGTATTAACAAGTAGTAGCTCACATAATTGCCACTAAGGTGAAGTAGGATTATCTATGAGAAAACACTTAAAAAATTTCAAAGCACTATACAAATAGGATATAGAAATAATTCTCAGTCCACATCCACTGAATAAGCTACTTAACCAGGCATCAGCCAGCTTAAAAAAAATTGTTTTGTTTTATGTTGAAGTACAGCCAATTAACAATGTTGTGATAGCTTCAGGGGACTCAGCCATACATATGCATGTATCCATTCTCCCCCAAACTCCCATCCCATCCAGGCTGCCACGTAACACTGAGCAGAGTTCCCTGGCACTAGCCAGATTATACTGAGAGGAATTTGAGATCTAAACACATACTGCTTTATGAAATTGATAATTAGTAGCAAATTATGCAAAATATATACCAAAAATCATATAAAATATTCTAAAAGAAAAAAAAAAGAAAAAGCCCGGCCCCAGATATGTGCACAAGATCCTTCTGGTGTGATGCTGATGACCTGGGGCAGGGCCTGTCTCTTATACACATCTTGAGATTTTTCCTACAACGGCTGTTTAAAAATGAGGCAGTGTAAAGAGAGCAGTGAGACACAGAGGGGCAGAAACCATAGCTACTGGGCTTTTTAAAAGGATATTTTGTTTAATTTTTCTTCTCCAGCTTAGCCCTTGGTGTCTCACTTTAACAAGTCAATATTTTCTGGAGAAGACATCTTAGCTGGAAAGCAAAGTCAGAGGCAAGTTACAGATTGCCATTTAAAGAACACAGTTCAAGGAGAGAAGGAGGAAGAACTGGCTGCCTGGGACAAGTAACAGC
This sequence comes from Raphicerus campestris, assembly GCA_006410735.1. NCBI lineage: Eukaryota > Metazoa > Chordata > Mammalia > Artiodactyla > Bovidae > Raphicerus > Raphicerus campestris. The sequence goes on along the minus strand of SJYW01021267.1, from coordinate 413,618 downwards.
TGACTGTTCAACCTTGTGGGCCTGTCTGCAGACTGCCTGCATCTCAGGGCCACCCAAACAGAGCAGGAAGGAAGAGCAGGTGAACAGATCCTCACCTTGCATCAGACAGAGGGTCATCCTGATAGTCCTTTGATGTCCCTGAGTTTCACAGACATGACCTCAGAGCACGTTCCGTGTAATCTTATTCCTCAGCATCAGTAGACAAATCAGTGAAGGTATAGAATGAGGTACCTACGTGAAGTCTTTGCCTCTGAGACTGTAGGGCTGGGACCATGCAGGAGGGACCTGGAGGCAGAGGGGCAAGATCTGAAGTAACATAGTCCAGTGGGTGGGTTTAGAGGGGTAGCACTCCAAAATATCTCTGGCATTCAGATTCTTCTTAGCTAAAAACAACCACAGCCTAAAGGACTTAGGAAGAAATTTTGACCTTTCCTCTAACTGCCTGAAAAGAATTTAGATAACAGGGCTCTTAGAAGAATAGAATGATCACCAGAGATGTCTGCAAAGAATATGGGCTATGCGTGGTGGGGAAACTCTTAGAGATCAGAATACACTCTGTGTCCCATTGTCTCTGTTGGGCCAACAAACATTTATTTACCAAATATTTGCTGTTCCATCTCCATGTGAGCTTCCTTCTTCCTCTTTGATGTCTCAGACCTCTACCCAACCTTCTTCTTTATCCCTAGCTGAAGATGCTTTGTAAGGTGAGAGTTTTGCCCGTTTGAGGAGCTACTCAGTTTTCCTGGGTCTCTCTCACGGACACATGTTATTGAACTTCCATTCAGTTTTCTTCTGTCAATCTATCTCATGTCAATTTGACTATTAGGCCAGCCAGAACAACCTAGAAAGGTAAGGAAACTTTTCTTCCTCCCCAGGAGTGATGACGTTTGGCCACTTTTGAAGGAGACTGTAAATCATAGGAAGAAATCATCAACCGACGACCTGGCTGAAGCACAGCCAGAGTGAGATTTGACATATTGACCACCACAAGTGAGCTACATGAAGTTCAATTAATTCCTGGTTCTAGATTGCAAACTAGGAGACTCTTGAACTCCTCCTTTGGACAACCAAATCAACAGCTACATATAGAACAATTCTCTTGGAAAGAAATCCAGACACTAGCTGAGTGATACTTATGCATCAGGTGAATAAGAAAAATATCTGTATCAAAAGAGTCAGAGACACAGTCTCTCCAGAACCCCATGCATGTGATCAGAAGCAAAATCATAACTTCCTACTTCTCCCTAAGGAACAAAGAGTTTGGGATCTAGAACCTCAACTTTTAAGACTTCTGCCTAAGGGACAAGACTCCAAAATGTGTAGTTCTGAAAACCAATGGAGCTTGTGTCCATGAGACTCACAAGACTATAGCATACAAAGGAACAGTTCTTAACAGACTCATGGGGACTCTGTTCTAATTTAACAAATTCAAGGGACCTGCTTTTGTGGCTGCTGCTCAAAGTGTCAATGAGGGTATTAACAAGTAGTAGCTCACATAATTGCCACTAAGGTGAAGTAGGATTATCTATGAGAAAACACTTAAAAAATTTCAAAGCACTATACAAATAGGATATAGAAATAATTCTCAGTCCACATCCACTGAATAAGCTACTTAACCAGGCATCAGCCAGCTTAAAAAAAATTGTTTTGTTTTATGTTGGAGTACAGCCAATTAACAATGTTGTGATAGCTTCAGGGGACTCAGCCATACATATGCATGTATCCATTCTCCCCCAAACTCCCATCCCATCCAGGCTGCCACGTAACACTGAGCAGAGTTCCCTGGCACTAGCCAGATTATACTGAGAGGAATTTGAGATCTAAACACATACTGCTTCATGAAATTGATAATTAGTAGCAAATTATGCAAAATATATACCAAAAATCATATAAAATATTCTAAAAAAAAAAAAAAAAAAGAAAAAGCCCGGCCCCAGATATGTGCACAAGATCCTTCTGGTGTGATGCTGATGACCTGGGGCAGGGCAGAGACAGCATGCAGACGGTGCCCAGCAGCCTCTTCATCTCCAGGAGGATGGCAGCAGGCTCCTTGAGTTCCCCCAGGGCTCAGTGAAGAGGAAGCAGCAGCAAATGTCCTTCTTTTGGCCTTTCCTTATTTGCATTTCCTAGAAAGAATGCTTCAGACTCACAACCAGGTGCCCTATAATATTGGCGTCCTAACTAAAAGATGGGCCAGTTGTAGCTGTGTTATCTGAGTACCTCACAGACTCAGGATGATGCAGTAGAACCACAAACGTAACTTCTCTGTGGGTAAGGGTTTCTGTTCTCTTTTGTTTATGACATTATTCTCAGCCTGGCATGCATCAGTCACTCAATAAATATTTGCTGAGTGATGAGATGACTAAAATGAGTGAATAATATGGACACAGGCAGAGATAAGAAGCTAGATCACCTGTAGGAAGGACCTGGACTTTGTCTGCTGGATGAGGAGAAAAGAAAAACTTGGTGATAAGAAGCTAAGTAGATCACTAGAAGGACCAGAACAGGCATACTCCTCCCTAGTGGACAGAGAAAGGGAGACATTTAAACCGGGGGTAGGTATCACCTCCCTAAAGAAAGGGCAAGTGAGGGGACTTGAGGCTGGCCCTTCTTTAAGGCTATACAAACACAATCAGCAACTAGACTTAACTGTGATTTGCAGAGCACTCCACACATCAACAGTGGAAGACTTCTCAAATGCACACAGATCACTCACTAAGACAGACCAGATTCTGGAACACAAAATAAACCATGATGAAGTTAACAGAACAAAAATCATTCATAGTATGTGTCAGATCATAATAGAATTAAACTAGAAATCAATAAGAGAAGAGCAACCAAAAAGCCTTCAAATATTTAAACAACACACTTGTAAATAATTCAAGGGTCAAAGAGGACATTGCAAGGGAATTTTTTTTTAATTAATTAAAGGAAAATGAAGATATAACATGTCAAATTTAGTGGCCTATACTTAAATCAATGGTTAGAAGGAAATTTATAGCATTGATTCATCACTATAGAAAATAAGAAATTTCTCAAATCAATTATCTAAAATTCCACCTAGAGAAACTACTGGGGAAAAGAGCAAAATTAATACAAATTTAACAGAAGTAACAAATTATAAATATGAGAGCAATTATGAAATTATGAAAGAAGAAAATAAGAAAATACTGGAAATCAATAAAACTAAAAGCTGATTCTTTAAGAAGATTTTACAAGGTTTACAAAAGAAAAATAGAGAAAGAGAAAAAGAAAAAAAAACCAACCCAAACACAGACTTCCAATATCAGAAATAAAAAAACGGGATATTAGAACTGACCTTTTATTCTTTAAAAAGACAAGCAAGCAATGTTATGAACTACATTGTGGCCACAAATTCAACGAATTAGACAAAATGGACTAATTATTTAAAAATAAAATTCAATAAAAATTGCTAAAAATGATAATGTGCATAGTCCTGTATCTATTTTTAAAAGTAGAATTTTCAGTTAAACATGCTTCCTCTCCCTAAATAAAAATAAGGAAAACTCTAGGTCCATATGATTTCAATAGCAAACTCTTCCAAACATTCAAAAAAGAAATAATATAATTTCTATGCAGTCTCTTCTAGAAAATAGAAAACAGTTCCCAACCAATTTTATACACTGGGTGCATGCATATTCAGTTGTTTAGTCATGTCCAACTCTGTGATCCCATGGGGTGTAGCCAACCAGGTTCCTCAGTCTATGGCATTTTCCAGGTAAGAAGCAGGTTGCAATTTCCTTACAGAAAGGAAGGAGAAAATAAGAAAATACTGGAAATCAATAAACCTAAAAGCTGATTCTTTAGTTGGGAGTGAGTTGCTTTTCCTTCCCCAGGGGATTTTCCCAATCCAGGGATTGAACCCATGTCTCCTGCATTTCCTGATAGATTCTTTACCACTATGCCACCTGGAAACACCCAAACTAGACCAAAAAATCATAAGGATAAAGACTAGAAACCAAAATCCCTCACCACCATAAACATGAAAATCTTTAACAGAGTTGTAGGGAAAGAGCAAATTAGCCAAGATGGCGTGTTCAGGCACTCTCACCCCACATTTAAGTGATGACTATGTAACTGCAGAGATCATTTCTAGCTCTGCACATGTGCATCACGAGGTATTCATTTGGTCATGGGCTACTTTGTGCTGTACACATATATAAGCCCCACCTAAAAAGTGGCGACGTTACTGCTAGGTCATGGCAGAGTCCGTTAGGTCAGCCAGGAGAGGTGTCTGTTGCTATGGCTGCTGTGCCAGCCAGGAGAGAATAACCACATCTGCAATTCCTACAGCTCCTTGAGTCTTTTTTCACCCCCTTAGCTTGCACCTTGCCTACCCTGGGTTCAGTGAACAGTGTGGACAGTGTGAACAGTAAACTCAGTTGGCGTCAGGATCAGGATCAGCAAGACAATTGGCATAGTCAACAGGATACTCAGCAGGTAGAGGGGCCTGAGCCTTCACAGAAGAAGAGGCAGCAGGATACCCAGCAGGTAGGGAAGTCTGAGGCTCCACTGGATGGAGGAAGCCAGTGGCCACCTCCTGTGGCTGTGATCCTCTTGGCATGGGCTCTGGTGGAAGACTGGGAAGTGGTGGACGGGTCACCAGATAGCACTGAAAAGGTGTTAGAGGTGTGAGTTCCTATTTGCAGAACAAGTTGACGTGGACTGCCACTGTACTGTGGGGTGGATCTTCCTGACTGTCCTGGAGGTGAATATGGATGGTGCCCTATGCAATGTCAGGCCAGTGCACAATGTGCAGAGATACTTGGAAGAAATAGAGCATGTATACTGGCATTACAGCAAGGACCCTGTGGCTTTGAAGAACCCAGAATCTCTGACCGTGGGGTGGTAAGTGATGGTGATGATGAACATTATGAGACCGCAGGTCTCCGCTTGGCAGCGAGGCCTGTTGTACAGCAGAAAGAGAAGCATGAGCAGCCTGTGACCCAGGGGCGCATCCTCAAGGGCCCCCCAGTGTGACTGAGTTCACAACATATCAACAATGTATTCAGGCAGGGTTGGTCGACGGTACCCAATTTCAGCAAAAGCAAGGAGAACCCTTGACAGCAGGGTTCTTGCAACTTTGGGACACAGGGGTGGACAGTATCACTTATTTGGTGATGAGATAGAACAGTTGGTATCGATAGGCACTTACCCCTTGTTGAGACAAATATTGCAGAACACATGCAAAGAGCGCCAAATCAAACACAACCTCATGGAATGGATTAACACTGCCATGTGGTCAAAAGCAGGAGAGCTCCCAGACACTGAGAGTAAATAGCAAGCGTATGCCAGTTGACCCAAGTGGTGAGACCACTGGGCACGAGGCAGTTAGTGTTTAACCCAGACACCCAGGGCCCAGATGCCAAGCGTTTACTGGTAGCATTAGAGAGACCATGCCCTGTCCACCACTTTTGGATCCCTGCCCGCTATCCTTGCCCCCCATGTGGAGTGCCGCATCTATGAGGTGACCCCAGTGGTGGCTAGCTTGGGAGAACTGCAGGGATGGTGGCAAGCGAAGAAGATTAGAAGTGTGAAGACCCCTTAAGGGGACCCAAGTTGGTAAAGTCCCCATCCAAGTGTCAAGAATGCAAATGTAGGCTGCTTGCTGGCAGCAGGAGTTAACAGAAATAAAACTGATAGACAGCCCAACAGTCTGCTCCTAGAGCTACAGAGGCAACTCAGACCAAAGCAGCAGTTTACTGAGCTTGGTAAGCACTCACAGCAAGAGATAAAGTCAGCTCAGTTAAAAGATCACGTGGCACTCAAGGATGTTCCTTTAGATGGTGTCCTTTTCTGCTTTGAATAGGGCTCAGATCAAGGTGCCCTCCTGAGAAGCCCAAGCAGGGACCAGTAGCCCCCTGTAGAACCTGCAATTCGCTGTTCGCTAGCTCATGTTCACTAGCTAATGTACAGAGTGAAATGACCCTGGTTGACACTGGTGCTCCATACACCCTTGTTTACAGCAAGTTAGAAGCTGTGTCCTGGGTTTAGAGCAGTGTACTGTGAAGGCTGTGTCCTGTGATGTGTAACAAGTAACACCAGGGTTAATGGTAAAAGATGCAGTATATCTCCACCTCTCAGAATCTGGGACAAACTTGTTCTGGATGTCCCAGCCCATGAAATAAGGAAGGGAGAAAAAGCAAACAAACAAGCAAAATAAGAAATAAAATGGTTTTAATTGCCAGGAAGTGTAATTGTATGTAAAAATTCCAAAGAGTCTACAAAAAAGCTACTGGAACTAATGTCAATTTAGCAAGTTCATCTTTATACATGGCAAATATACAAGTCACCTGTGTTTTTAAGTAGGTAAGTGCCAGCCTGAACAATTGGGATTTGAAATGGTAAAAGCATTTCCAGTAGTAACACACACACACACACACACACACACACACACACACACACACACGTATCTAGGTACCAACTGAACAGAACAAGAATAGGATTTGTATGCTGAAAACTGTAAAACACTGATAAAGAAAAAAAATTAATTCTAAATAAAGATATGTACAATGTTTATAGATCAGAAGAATTTTAAGATGTTCAAGATATCAATTCTTTACAAATGATCTACATACAGATACATCACAGTCTTAAAGGAGATCTCGGTAAACTGTCATAGACACTGACAAGGTAAACCTAAAATTTATATGGAAAGCCAAGGAGAATAGCCCAAATGAATGTGAACAAAAGCAAAGTGGGAAGACCCAGATGACCCACTGAGTTGATGAAGAATGATAGATCAGAAGTTGACTCACACAAATATAGTCAATTACTTTTTGACAAAGGTGCTAAAGCAATTTAACGAACAAAGGACAGTCATCAGTAAACAGGGCTGGAATATGGGACAGACGCATGGGAACAGATGACCTGAAACATACCTCACAGTTTATATAACCGAGTCATAGGCTGAAATGTAAATTTCAAATGACAAACTTCCAGAAGAAACTATAGAAGAAAATCTGAAATCTCATAACAATATCAAAGGGATGACCTATGCAAGAAAAAGCTGAGAAACTCTACTTTGTTAAAATTAAATTCTTAGCTCTGGGGAGTACATTGTTAAACAAATGAAAATACAAGACACAGATGGAGAAACACTTTAAAAGTCACTTTTAAAAAAGGACTCATGTCTGAAATATACAAATAAATCTTAAAACTCAACTGTAAGAAAATAAAATACACAAGTTTGTATACTGGGCAAAATATCTGAGCAAACTCTTCACCAAATAAAATATAAGGGTCACAAATAAGTATATGAAAAGATGTTTATTTGACAAAGTTGACAATATTTGTCCTTAGGAAAATGAAAAGTAAGCCCACAATGAGGTAACACTACACACTGATTAGAATGACAAAATAAACAAGTAAGTACAATTCCAAATATTGGCCATGATACACCAGGAGATCCCACTCCTCACTGGTGGACATGCAGAGCAATAGCGGCACTTTGGAAAGCAACTTGTTATAAAGTTAACCATACAATCAAGCATTCCAGCTCCTAAGTGCTTTCTCAATAAGTGAAAATGGACTACTGTCCCACTCAAGAACATGGATGAATCCTAAAGGCATTTTGCTAAGGAAAAGAAGCCGATCCAAAAGGTTACCCCCACAGCCCATTCTGAATCAGTACTTCTGGGAATCTGCACTTTCTAGCCTGTTCTCAGAGAAGGCAATGGCACCCCATTCCAGTACTCTTGCCTGGAAAATCCCATGGAGAGAGGAGCCTGGTAGGCTGCAGTCCGTGGGGTTGCAAAGAGTCAGACACGACTGAGCAAGTTCACTTTCACTTTTCACTTTCATGCATTGGAGAAGGCAATGGCAACCCACTCCAGTGTTCTTGCCTGGAGAATCCCAGGGACGGGGGAGCCTGGTGGGCTGCCATCTATGGGGTCACACAGAGTCAGACACGACTGAAGCGACTTAGAAGCAGCAGCAGCAGCAGCAGCCTGTTCCCAGGTGATATTCACGCCAGAGACTTTAAGCCACATACGAGTAGTTCTCTTCAGGCATTTATTTACCTCAGACCTTATTGGCCAATAGATTTGATTGAGAGATCTTAAAGAAACAGACTGCTGAAAAGGGCAAAAAAGCAATGACAAAATGCATGCATGTGGAGATGTAACTGCAAAAACTTAAACAAGTTGAGCGCTTCTTTACAATATAGCCTATCTTTTGGTTTACGTACATCTCTCTGAATAGACAGGAGAGTGGGGAAAATGTTTTCTTCAGTTTTACCTTCTCATGACTTAATGCAATTATAATCAGTTAGTAGGAACTGCATAGGTTAGCTTGTGTGAACGGAATCACAAAGCTAGGGGCCTCCTTCTGTACTAGTATTATAACCTGGGGAAACTTACCTAACTTCCCTGTCAGTTTATCCAACTATGAAATGTGAGTAATAATAGTAACTGATATTACAGTCCTCTTATGAGAGTACAGGGAATTAATACATGTAAGTCACAAGAAGAGTGCCTGGCACTTAGAAAGTGCTCAGTAAATGTGAGTTGTTATTTCATTCTGCATAAAAATATAAATATATATATAATAGTATAAATAATACAAATTTTGTCCAATGCATGCCTAATTGCCTTGGAAAGGAAAGCAGAGGTGCCGTTTTGTTGCTAGGGAAATACAACTTCCCCCAACAGACTGACTGAATAAAACACTTTCAGAGTTCTGGGGACTAGCACTAACTTTTATGTTGCCAGAAGTAATTATGACTGAGTATGTAACAAGGAGGTATTGAGGAGTAATTTTTCCTCCTCTCAAAGTATCTATTTTTGAAATGCTATAAACACATAACATTTTCTAAAATCTTCTTTCTCTTTATTTTGATGATCAAGTCTTCTTAAGTAGAAGACACAGTTGTGTTTTATTAGCCTCACGTATGGAAAAGGCAGTGTCATTATATCTCTGTTGGAAATTATACCAGCTTAAAATATAGTTTTCAGGTATGGACTTCTCCACTTATCCAAGTACAAGCACAATGTGAAAAAGATTAGATTAAACTTGAAAAATGTATAAAGTTTGATTATACTAATTTTTAAATTAGAAATAACAGAATATCCCCAAAATATATATATGTGGGGTTAGCAAGAGTGTGATTCTTTAGTACTTACATTCAGTTCTGTAGCTATTACCATAGACTTCACTGCCATTAGCTAAACCATGCTACCTGTGCACTCTGCAATATGATAGCTACTAGCCACACCTGGCTATTTAAACTAAAATTAATTAAAATTAAACAACATTAAAAATTCAGTTCCCCAGCCACTAAGTGTTCAATAAACACATGTGACTAGAAGCTACCATATTGGGCAGAATAGATAAAGAACATTTATCACCATGGAAAGTTCTGTTGGCAAGTTCAATTATACTAGCCAGATGTCAGTTGGAAGCATTGGATTTATCTCTGTGCTCTTTTGAGGACTGCTTTGGGGTGATCAGCATTTTTCTCTATCATTATAGAAGTGTTTTATCATATTTATAAATTACACAGTTGATGAACTGTGAGTAGCTCTGACATGCAGTCCATGAGTAGCTCTGAATGTGCAGGAAGCAGTTCTCAACAAACAGGTTCAGTTTTGTGCAGACCCATACAGCCTTTCCATCTGCTCATTGGCTCTGCACAGCTGAGAAGGGAAGTAGGTTTCTACATTATTCCCTAAGTCCACTCATCCAGGCAGTCACCCTATCCCCTTAGCCCACCCATACACCTAGTTTGCTCTCCTTAATAAGGCGCAGCAGACAAATTGTGCCATATTGTCAAAATGCCAAACCTATGAGTTATACTGATACTTTTAAAGTTAGTTTTTTTTTTCAAGAAATTAAAATACCAAATGAGCTTGTTTTCATAAGTGGGCTACCTTGATCAGACCTGAGGTACTGGAGGTGTGTTGAGGACACAGGGCTGGATGGTCATGGGCATTTTACTATTGGAGAGTAGTCTTGGATTTGAAAGGGTGGAGACTGAACTGCCAGAGCAAGTGTGCTGTTAGAGGGAAGGAAAAATGGTGAGGTGGTTTGTATAGGGTCATGCAGGACTACCGAAGCCAACCTCCCATGGGGTCAGGACAGTCGCACACCTAAGCATTGGGCTTTCCTGGGAGGAATTCCCTAAAGAGGGTGTGAATGGGCTCAGTGGTAATGATCAGTAGGACAGATGGGGACACCCTCATGTTACAATGGTTTATCTGAGACACAGGCAAACACTGCTAGACACTGCAGCTACTTATTTGTTCTTCTATGGGGTCTTGAGGTCATTCAGTTTGGCCTCCTGGATACCCTGAGACTAATATGCTACACATTAATAAGGAATGTGTGGCTAGTTAGGTGGACTTTCCCTGTTCTGCACTCCATAACTTGGGTCTTTTGGAGTTGTAGATAATAATGGGGAGGTTCTTTTAAAAAAATCTAAAGAAATAGAAAACAAATATGAATTGCTCAGAGAGGTGCCCACATAGTAACACTGACCAGGCATTACCTCACTCCCTCAGGTTCAGCTCCCCAAGCCTAGGGTGTCCTGGGCTTTACCCAGGGCACAGACTCCCTGCTTCACCATGTCCAGTAAAGTCATAGCTGTCACGTGCACAAGACTGTCTCAGGCACAATCTCAGGGGAGGTGAAAGTAGAAAGTGAAAGTGTAAAGTGTTAGTCACTCAGTTGTGTCCAACTCTTTGTGACCCCATGGACTTTAGCCTGCCAGTGTCCTCTGTCCATGGGATTTTCCAGGAAAGTCCCGTAGTGGGTTGCCATTCCTGTTTCCAAGTTAGAAGCTGATACCTAAATATGGATTTAGAATAAGGCCAGTTTGTTAAAGGGTTCAAATGCGTAATTAAGTTCAGATCTAATCACCTATAGGGCCTTTTTCTTTGAGAGGGAGAATCTGACTTTAGAAATATTTCTTAAATTCCTGATATAATGCTCTTTCCCCTAGAAAAACCCCCTATATAAAGGAGTTTATATTCCATTTCACTTACCCAACTTCCTGTTCACCATGGGAAAGACTCCAAGTCGTCTCAAGGGAACTCCCTGCCCAACTATATGTTTGAGGACATATTGATTCCTGTCTCCTGATATAACTAAAGCAATGTATTAGTACATCTGGAGTTACTCAGGAGTACTTTGGAGAAATATAACATTAAAAAAATATTTTAATTAAAAATTAATTTAAAAGATGAAAGTGTTTTCTCGAAGATTAGGAAGATGAGGATGTTCACTGTCACCACTTTTATTCAACCTAGCTTTGAAAGTCCTAACCACAGCAATCAGAGAAGAAAAAGAAATAAAAGGAATCCAAGATGAAAAGGAAGAAGTAAAACTGTTACAATTTTCAGATGACCTGATACCATACACAGAAAAGTCTAAAGACGTCACCAGAAAACTACCAGAACTCATCAGTGAATTCAGGAAAATTGCAAGTTATAAATTTAATATGTAGAAACCTGTTGCATTTCTATACACTAACAACAAACTACCAGAACGAGAAATTAAAGAAACACTTCCATTTACATTGCATCAAAAAGAATAAAATACCTCTGAATAGACCTACTCAAAGAAGTAAAAGATCTATACTCAGAAAATTATAAAACACCGATGAAAGAAACAGATGGAAAGACATACTGTGTTCTTGAATTGGAAGAACTAATATTGTTAACATGACCATACTTCCCAAGGCAGTGTATAGATACAAAGAAAGCAATCAAAATACCAATGACTTTTTTTGACAGGACTAGAACAAATACTTAATTTGTATGGAAACATGAAAGACACTAAATAGCCAAAACAATACTGAGAAAGAAGAATAGAGCTGGAGGAATCACAAGTCTTGACAGACTATACTATAAAGCTACAGTAATCAAAACAGTATGGTACTAGCACAAAAACAGACATGTAGATCAATGGAAAGAATAGAAAGCCCAGAAATAAACCCATGTATTGTGGTCAATTAATTTATAACAAACAAGGCAAGAATATATAATGGAGGAAAGACAGTCTCTTCAATAAGTGGTATTGGAAAAACTGGACAGCTACATGTAAAAGAACGAAATTAGGATATTTTCTAGCCCCATATGAAAAAATAAACTCAAAATGGGTTAAAAACCTAAATGTAAGATCAGATACCATAAAACTCCTTGAGGAAAACATCAGCAGAACACTCTTTGACATAAATGTTAGCACTATTTAGTGGTGTGGGGGTGGTGGAAATCTGTCTCCTAAAGCAAAGGAAGTAACAACAAAAATAAATAAATGGAAGCTAAATAAAATTAAAAGCTTTTGCACAGCAAAGGAAACCATAGACAAAAAGACAACCTACAGAATGGGATAAAATATTTACAAATGAAATGATGGATAAGAGGTTAATTTTCAAAATATTAAAACTCAACATTAAAGAAACTAAGATCATGGCATCCAGTCTCATCACTTCATGGCAAATAAATGGGAAAACAATGAAAACAGTGACAGACTTTATTTTCTTGGGTTCTAAAATTACTGCAGATGGTGACTGCAGCCATGAAATTGGAAGACGCTTGCTTCTTGGCAGGAAAGCTATGAAAAACCTAGACAGTGTGTTGAAAAGCAGGGACATTACTCTGCCATATAGTCAAGGCTATGGTCTTTCCAGTGGTCACATATGATTGTGAGAGCTGGACCATAAAGAAGGCAGAGCACCAAAAAATTGATGCCTTCCAACTGTGGTGCTGGAGAAGACTCCTGAGATTCCGTTGGACAGCAAGATCAAACAACTGGTCTTCAGGGAAATCAATCATGAATACATATTGGAAGGACTGATGCTGAAGCTGAAACTCCAGTATTTTGGTCATCTGAAGAGAACTGATGATTCATTGGAAAAGTTTCTGATGCTGAGAAATATTTAGGGCAGAAGGAGGAGAAGGCATCAGAGGATCAAATTGCTGGATGTCATCACCGATGAGATGGACAGGAATTTGGGCAAATTTCAGGAGATGGTAAGAGACAGGGAGGTCTCGTGTGCTGCAGTCCATGGGATCAAAGAGTCCAACATAACTGGGTGACTGGACAACAACAGATGATCTTAATAAATATTTCTCAAACAGGACATGTGAATGGCCAACAGGCACATGAAAAGATGCTCAACAATGCTAATTATCAGGTACATGCAAATGAAAACTACAATGAGAGTGGCCGTTCTCTGGTGGTCCAGTGATTAAGACTTGTTTTTTTTATTTTTTATTTTTTGTGTGACCTGGGTTCAACCCTAGTCAGAGAACTAAGATCTCACAAACTGCATGGCATGGCCAAAAAAAAAAAAAAAAANCTGATACCATACACAGAAAAGTCTAAAGACGTCACCAGAAAACTACCAGAACTCATCAGTGAATTCAGGAAAATTGCAAGTTATAAATTTAATATGTAGAAACCTGTTGCATTTCTATACACTAACAACAAACTACCAGAACGAGAAATTAAAGAAACACTTCCATTTACATTGCATCAAAAAGAATAAAATACCTCTGAATAGACCTACTCAAAGAAGTAAAAGATCTATACTCAGAAAATTATAAAACACCGATGAAAGAAACAGATGGAAAGACATACTGTGTTCTTGAATTGGAAGAACTAATATTGTTAACATGACCATACTTCCCAAGGCAGTGTATAGATACAAAGAAAGCAATCAAAATACCAATGACTTTTTTTGACAGGACTAGAACAAATACTTAATTTGTATGGAAACATGAAAGACACTAAATAGCCAAAACAATACTGAGAAAGAAGAATAGAGCTGGAGGAATCACAAGTCTTGACAGACTATACTATAAAGCTACAGTAATCAAAACAGTATGGTACTAGCACAAAAACAGACATGTAGATCAATGGAAAGAATAGAAAGCCCAGAAATAAACCCATGTATTGTGGTCAATTAATTTATAACAAACAAGGCAAGAATATATAATGGAGGAAAGACAGTCTCTTCAATAAGTGGTATTGGAAAAACTGGACAGCTACATGTAAAAGAACGAAATTAGGATATTTTCTAGCCCCATATGAAAAAATAAACTCAAAATGGGTTAAAAACCTAAATGTAAGATCAGATACCATAAAACTCCTTGAGGAAAACATCAGCAGAACACTCTTTGACATAAATGTTAGCACTATTTAGTGGTGTGGGGGTGGTGGAAATCTGTCTCCTAAAGCAAAGGAAGTAACAACAAAAATAAATAAATGGAAGCTAAATAAAATTAAAAGCTTTTGCACAGCAAAGGAAACCATAGACAAAAAGACAACCTACAGAATGGGATAAAATATTTACAAATGAAATGATGGATAAGAGGTTAATTTTCAAAATATTAAAACTCAACATTCAAGAAACTAAGATCATGGCATCCAGTCTTATCACTTCATGGCAAATAAATGGGAAAACAATGAAAACAGTGACAGACTTTATTTTCTTGGGTTCTAAAATTACTGCAGATGGTGACTGCAGCCATGAAATTGGAAGATGCTTGCTTCTTGGCAGGAAAGCTATGAAAAACCTAGACAGTGTGTTGAAAAGCAGGGACATTACTCTGCCATATAGTCAAGGCTATGGTCTTTCCAGTGGTCACATATGATTGTGAGAGCTGGACCATAAAGAAGGCAGAGCACCAAAAAATTGATGCCTTCCAACTGTGGTGCTGGAGAAGACTCCTGAGATTCCGTTGGACAGCAAGATCAAACAACTGGTCTTCAGGGAAATCAATCATGAATACATATTGGAAGGACTGATGCTGAAGCTGAAACTCCAGTATTTTGGTCATCTGAAGAGAACTGATGATTCATTGGAAAAGTTTCTGATGCTGAGAAATATTTAGGGCAGAAGGAGGAGAAGGCATCAGAGGATCAAATTGCTGGATGTCATCACCGATGAGATGGACAGGAATTTGGGCAAATTTCAGGAGATGGTAAGAGACAGGGAGGTCTCGTGTGCTGCAGTCCATGGGATCAAAGAGTCCAACATAACTGGGTGACTGGACAACAACAGATGATCTTAATAAATATTTCTCAAACAGGACATGTGAATGGCCAACAGGCACATGAAAAGATGCTCAACAATGCTAATTATCAGGTACATGCAAATGAAAACTACAATGAGAGTGGCCGTTCTCTGGTGGTCCAGTGATTAAGACTTGTTTTTTTTATTTTTTATTTTTTGTGTGACCTGGGTTCAACCCTAGTCAGAGAACTAAGATCTCACAAACTGCATGGCATGGCCAAAAAAAAAAAAAAAAACCGCAATGAGATACCACCTTATTTGTTAGAATGGCTATCATCAGAGAGTGCACAAATAACAAATGTTGGCAAGGTTGTGAAGGAAAGGGAACCTTCATACCCTCTTGGTGGGAATGTAAATTGGTGTGGTCCCTGTGGAAATCAGTATGGAGGTTTCTCAAAACACTAAAATTTAGAACTATCATGTGATCCAGTTTATATTTCATTCCTAGGTATATAGATGAAAGAAACAAGAACATTAATTTGAAAATGTACACTTCAGTATTCATTGAATTATTTAAAATATCCAATATACAGAAGCTACTTAAGTATCCATCAACAGACGAATGGATGAAGAAACTGTGGTGTGTGTGTGTGAGAGTGTGTGTGTGTCTGTGTGTGTGTCTGTGTCTGTGTATGTGTGTGTGCACGTGTACATGCATGCCTGTGTGCTGTAATGTCTGACTCTTTGTAACCCCATGGACTGTAGCCTGCCAGGGTCCTCTGTCCATGGAATTTTCCAGGTGATAATATTAGAGTGGGTTGCCATTTCCTACCCCTGGATATCTTGCCAACCCACAGATTGAATCCATATCTCTTGAGTCTCTTGCATTGGCAGGCAGATACTTTATCACTAGTGCCACCTGTAAAGCATATATATACACACAATGGGATACTACTCAGCCATGAAACAAATGAAATATTGCTTTGCAGCATAGTGAATGGACCTAGAGAGTTCTAAGATAAGTGAAGTAAGTCAGATGGAGAAAGACAAATAATGTATGATATCACATATATGGAATCTAAATTACATAACCAACTAGTGAATAAAACAGAAAAGAAATAGATTCACAAACTTGTGGTTACCAGTGGGGAAAGGGAAGGATGAGGGTAAAAATAGGGGTAGGGATTAAGAGGAACAAACAGGCATAAAATAAGATAAAGGGATATATTGTACACCATAGGAATATGGTCAATATTTTATAATAACTACAAATAAAGCATAACCTTAAAAGATAGCTAACACTTCCCCAGTGGCTTGGTGGCAAAGAATCTGCCTGCAATGCAGGAGCCACAGGTGATGTGGGTTTGATCCCTGGGTCAGGAAGATCCCCTGAAGGAGGAAATGGCAGCCCTCTCTAGTATTCTTTCCTGGAGAACCTACTGGACAGAGGAGCCTGGCAGGCTACAGTCCATAGGGCCGCAAAGAGTCAGCACAACTGAAGCAACTGAACAATCATTCTATTGGCTTCCCAGATGGCTCAAGTGGTAAAGAATCTGCCAGCCAGTGCAGTAGCTGCAGTAGACATGATCCCTGGGTCAAGAATATTACCAGGAGGAGGAAACGGCAACCCACTCCAGTATTCTTGCTGGGATAATTTCATGTATAGAGAATCATGGCAAGTTACAGTCCAGGGGGTCACAAAGAGTCAGACACGACTGAGCATGAATCACTATATAATACACTCATAACTTGTATAATATTGTATAACAACTATGCATCAAAAAAATTTTCTTAAAGAATAAGCAGAATGCCTACATAATGTGAGGACACATTAATGACATTTATCCTCTCAAAAGAGTGGGCTTTTCTTCCTGTTGTGTTTTGATTGTATATTGACCAGGGAAGTGTAAGGCAGATGAAGGGCATGTGAGCCTACTTCCTCTGCAGCTTAAGGCAAGCTGGCATCATTCAGAGGTTCTCCCAGCCCACCTGGCCAGAGCTTGTGGCAAGTGTGAAACCCATAGAGCACAGACTGTTTTAACTGTGGCCATCTGATGGTATGTATAATAGATATTCCACTACAAGGATGAAATAATTAGACAGGAGAAAAGGAAAAAGAATTGTCAGTGATAAACAGAAGGCAATGGCAAGCCCTTCCTGTAGCTTCTGAGATGACTACCACAGACCCACCTTCTCCCAGCAGATCCCTCCCATCACCACCCTGCTCCCAGTCATAAAGAAGTCTTCATTTTTCTTGGTTTACACAAAAGTCCCAGGAGCAAGACACCAGCTAGTCTACACTTGTCCTATGTGGTCAGATTGCTTATCATCAATTCCCTCTAAACCACACATGTACTTTAGCTAAAAGAACACCTTTTCCACTCCTCCTGTCTCCCATGAAGACCCCCGTGAAACCCCATCCAAAGACCAAGTCAGCTTGGATTAGGAGCTGTGGGCAAGGGGGTGATTTCCACCACCCAAGTGTTCTCTGTGGGGATCCACCTGTTAAGGTCTGGGTTACAAATCCAGGTGCTGCTGAAGGACATTGGCACAGCTTCTCCTTTTCCAGATTTCTCAGCTTATTTCCAGATGACCTGAGGTAAGCAAAATAGCAGTTCCCCAAGATGTCTAAATATTCATGCCTGGAACCAATCACTACACATGGAAAAGGGACTTTGAAGATGTGATTAAGTTAAGGATCTTGGAATGGGATGATCCTGGATTAACTAGGTGAAAACATACTAATTTATAAGGACTTCCATGAATGGGAGAGTTGCCAAAACTCAGCTTCTGTTCACTGGTCCCAAATAGAAATGCAGAAACGGAGTTTTGAGTGAAGTAGAAAAGAATAGCTTTATTGCTTCGCCAGACAAAAGGCTCCACAGTAAGCTAATGATCTTAAAACTGTGTGTTTCACCCCGGAGGAAGTAGTGACAAACTTTGTAGTGTTCAAGGAGCAGGGCATGGCCAGATCATGGACATTCCTCCTCTGGTTGGTTGTGAGGTAATTGGGAGTCAGCATCATCAACCTTCTGGTTCAGACTGGTCTGGGATCTACATGTTTGTCAGCAACAATTTTCATCTGGTGAGGTCTGCTTCCTGTAAAGACAATTTAGGAATGTGTGTCAGGCTTTCATCTTTCAGGGAATCATGAGTTCAGTAGTCTTTCCATGTGGTGGTTTTTGTAGTCTAAAATGTTACCAGTTTCCCAGCTCAGCAGCTACTCATTGTTTCTACATTTTCATATTTCCCAATTATTAACTCTTGAGTCAGCGATTTAGTTCAAAAGACAAGGACACCAGGGCCCGTTCATGGTTTCCAGAACCCTTATAAATTACAGAGAGAAACAGGGGAGTCTGGGTAAAGGAAGAAAATGATAATGGCAGGGTAAGTCTGAGTGATTTAGGGCTGTAAACCAAGGAATGTCAGT
Organism: Raphicerus campestris; assembly: GCA_006410735.1. NCBI lineage: Eukaryota > Metazoa > Chordata > Mammalia > Artiodactyla > Bovidae > Raphicerus > Raphicerus campestris. The sequence continues at coordinate 395,208 of SJYW01021267.1, read as the reverse complement.
GGCCTCCAGAAACTGGAAAAGGCAAGGAATGGATTCTTCCCTAGAGCCTGCAGAAGGCTGGTAGCCCTGCTGACACTTCATTTTGGAGCTATCATCTCCATAACTGTGAGATCATAGATTCAAGTTGTTCTAAAGCCACTAATTTTGTGATAATTTGTCAGAAGCTAAAGGAAGCCAATGTGAGATTAGCAATGTTTGGTTTGGCTACATAGCCANTCTGATAGATAGAGTGCCTGATGAACTATAGACGGAGGTTCGTAACATTGTACAGGAAACAGGGATCAAGACCGTCCCCATGGAAAAGAAAAGACACAATTCAGCTCATGCCAAAGGTGAATTTGTTGACGATGGATGGCAGAAGGACAAGGTTTTAGCTGGTGGTAACAGGAAGGTGGATGCTGGGCCTCCTGAATGAATCCTGCACCCACTCAGACTGCTGAGTGGAGCTCATATCTGGACTCACTTCCTCATGAGTTACTGCTGAAGAAGGAAGGCGGTCCATGTCTCCTGGCCTCCATTTAGGAGTCCNTGAATCCTGCACCCACTCAGACTGCTGAGTGGAGCTCATATCTGGACTCACTTCCTCATGAGTTACTGCTGAAGAAGGAAGGCGGTCCATGTCTCCTGGCCTCCATTTAGGAGTCCTGGGGGGTGCTTTTAATATGACTGACTTGGGACTTTGCAACAAGACAAAGAGCAGTAACGGCTCAGGGTGATTTTTTATGCTTACTGCCATGTCCAGGGCTTCAGGTCTGCTGTCAGAGTCAGCATGTAGCAGGTCCACAGGGAGGGTGTGCAGGTGCTGTGCAGAGCGCTGGCCAGTGCTGGGTCAGTATCTTCACCGCTGTGCACAGCCACTTTCCGGAGCAGACAAATCCTATCACTGTTCCCCTGCTCTGGGATGAAGCAAGAGCTTTCCTGATGGCTCAGCGAGTGAAGAATCCACCTGAAATGCAAGAGACTCGGATTTGATCCCTAGGCTGGCAAGATTGCCTAGAGAAGGAAACGGAAATCACTCCAGTATTCTTGACTGAAAAAGTCTCATGTACAGAGGAAACTGGAGAGCTCCAATGGGTCGCAAAGAGTCAGGCATGACTGAACAAAAACAACAACAGTAGGTAGAAAGGGAGGGAGGACCCCAAATAAATCTTTCTTTCTTCTTTCCTCCCTCCCTTCCTTCTTTCCTCTTTTTAACACAGGATAACATTGTCATATTTCTTACTGTCTTTGGCGGAAACTTTAAGAGCACATTCAAGATGTGAAAGGTCTGAAAATGAGGTGGCACCTTTGGGTCTCCCCTTCTGTACATACTGGTTCCAAGAGCACATCAGCGAACAACCTTGCACTTTCATTTTCTCCACTGTCTATAACTGTAATCTGGTGTTTTAAAAAATTTTGACATTAGGAGGGAGGGAAAAAGATGGTGGAGGAATAGTACAGGGAGAACACTCTCTCCCTCACTACTTCATCAAAAGAACATTTCAAGCTGAATAAACTCCACAAAACTTCTGTATGCTGGCAGAGGACATCAGGCATCCAGCAAAGCAGATCATTGGCTTCAAAAACAGGTAGGAATAAATATAATGGACGAGAAAAGAGACAAAGGAGGTAGGGAGGGAGCCCCGTCCTGGGAAGGGAATCCTGTCCTGGGAAGAGACTGTTAAAAAGAGAGGTCTCCAACCTCCAGAAAACACTCTCGCAGCCGTGTCTATGTCGAACCTGGGAAGCACGGACGGCAACATGACAGGAAGGAAAAATGGGTGATTAAAAACAAGGGATTGCGAATCCAGCAGCGGGTCCCCCAGCGGATAGGCAGCGCAAATGCCTGCCCCCGGCACCGGCGAGTGGGGGTTGGGCAGGGAGGAGTGGGACCCGCCAGCCGGGACCCACCAGCCGCAGTTTTCTAACAAGCGGGCCGCAGGGAAACGCAGGCTCCAGGGCTTTTCGCGAGAATCGGGTCGT
>SJYW01021267.1:344344-385819 GCA_006410735.1 Raphicerus campestris | reverse complement strand
ATTCCTTGGGCGGGGGGGGGGGACTGTAATAATTGATTATTATCACATTTAATAGCAACTCATTTCATTATGTCCTTCATAAAAGTTTGGGAATTATTTTTCTCTCCATAGCCCTCATCTTTCCAGGTCTTTGTTAATACAATAGATAGGTTTGAACAGGAGATACTTAAAAATATTTCCCACAAAGTCTTAATGTTGAATGTATGGGAAAAATCTGTGAACTTAGAGTTACTATTTCAAGAGACAGATTTATGACTGAGGGCATGACATCTAAAGGTACTATAAAGTGGAAAGGCTCTCTTGTATCTTGGATTATTTTTAATGTCTTTTTATCTGAGGCACAAAGATAGAACCAGATGCATTGTTGTGGCCTCTGGAGAGGAAGCTTATCACAAAGGGAAAAACAGAGTTGACCATCACACAAGCAGACATGGGACTCATCCTTATCTTACTGAGACTGATCATGGCTCAGCTTTCAGAATGCTTAGTGCCTCCGTGGTTGGAAAAGCATCAGATGTACTTCTCTGATAAGGCAATAAGCAAAGTGACTTAAATGGCTGGAGAACTGGTGTTGATTTAAGGATGATAGACATATGTTTGCACGTATTCAGAGATAGGTCAGGTCACTCCTTTGAATTTCACCATCCCTCTGCCCTAGCTACTCACTTGACTGGGGCCTCCAGGTAGAAGCAGTCCATGTACATCTCTCCCCAGACACCAGCCAGGCTGACACAATGGTATGTGCTTAGGGATTTCTGTGTCTTTTCAGTGAGATTCAGGGCTCTACCACTAGCCAACTGAAGCCATAGAGAATCTCGGGACCAACAGAGCTGGGTGTACATGACAGCTTAGTGAAAAAGAGAGGTGCATTTTGTCCTTTCCAGTAAACAGTGTCACACCCCTGATAACAGTGGGCTAAGGACAGGCAGGAGAGAAAATGCCAGGGACAGAAAACCCAGGCAGTTTCAGCAGTTTGGTTCTTTAAGAAATGACTTTTCTTATGACCTGATTTTTAGTTTTCCAGTATTGTGTTCAATTTGAAATAAAAGGATCCAAAAGCAGGTGAGAATGTGGCACAAGAAGAAGCCGATAAACTCATCTCAGCTTGTTGTCATGGCAGCTCATCTGCTGCGCGTGTTATGACTCTTTTCACAGAAAATCCTGTGCAGTTCACAACTGTAAAACATGTTATCTACCTTGAGAAGGCAAGAGCTTGAGTCCCATCAGGCTGCAGGCTTGCTTTGAGCCCTTCCAATACGGGGACCACTGGGCCCTCTGGGTTTCCTCTTGGATCCTCCCAACTCCCACTACATGCACAGAAATGGGCCACATCCAATTTCAGGTGACTTACTAGGTTTTTGTAAACGACAGAGATCACTTTTAGAAGAAAAATTTTTCTGATGGAGCTTTTCATTCACGATTTTATTTTGCTACTCATGTAAAAAGGAAATGTCACATCACCCATCATTGCATTTGCAATGATGCCTCAGTAATGTCACCCCACATGCATGCATAACCACTCAGTCATGTCTGACTCTTCGTGACATTGTGGAATATAGCTCCACCAAGCTCCTCTGTCCATGGTGATTCTCCAGGCAAGAACACTGGAGTGGGTTACCATGCCCTCCTCCAGTGTATCTTCCCACCCCAAGGATCAAACCCAGGTCTCTCTCATTGCAGATGGATTCTTCACCATCTGAGCCACCAGGAAAGTCCAAGAATACTGGAGTGGGTAGCCTATCTCTTCTCCAAGGAATCTTCCCAACCCAGGGTCGAACTGGGGTCTCTTGCATTGCAGGTGGATTCTTTATCTGCTGAGCTACCAGGGAGGCCCTCATAAAAGTGCGAAACTGATAAAAATTAAAATACTTTTCAATTATTTGTGCTACTAGGAGCTATAAGTAGCCCAAATTAAAATTAAAGTATGACACCTTAGGGCCACAGATATTATGAGGCAGTTGTATTAATGAAAAAATAAAAAAGGATACTCAGAACACTAGCTCTCCTGAGTAAGAAGCACTGAGAAGTAGCCTCCTGCCAAGGGCAGAAGTTTCAAGATTTTTGGCTGCATTTTTACTGGGAAACAAAACCCAATGTGACAACACTAAAATGTTAAAACTTGGCCCAGTGGTGTGTTCCTAAACCATCTGTGGCTCCTCAGTGTTCTCTCCAATAGGAAAAATGGTCCTTATGTTAGAGTGAGGTTTCCAAGTAGCTTGGAATGCACCCACGGTACTGTTTACTTTTGGTCAAGATCAGGGGTTGGGGATATTCTTCTCACCCAGCCTGTAGAAATTGATCAAAGGAGAAGAGTGAGAGCTGAGCTTATAAAGTTGGCTCCTGTAGCCTATCAGTTCTATTTTTGTACATTTATAAATAATGTAAAGAGGTAAGGCCTTGAATATGAGTCATAGCAAGTGAATACTTAAAGGTTTGAAACCTGTGCTAACAAGTTGTTTATGGATTTAAGCTGCCCCTTCTGTTAACAACATGAGAATAATTTCAGTTTCTCTAGACCATTTTATCAAATACAGAATAAGTGGATTTCATAGTCTGGTGAACCAATAATCACAGAAAAATACACAGTTCTCTAGCATGTTAAGATTTAATAGGCAAAGTTATTTATGGACTTGAAATTACTGTAAAACATGAGAATAACAATATTTTGGTGTAAATGAGGAAGATATTCATTTCAGACAGCAAGAAAAAACTTTGGGAAAACGTTGTGTATTTCTTGATATATCTTCCCTGTGTGACTGCTTTCATTCAAGTTGGTATCTAGCCTCTGAACTGAGGGGGAGTTGATATTTATGGTACACTGTTAAATGGAAAATGTTTTTTTATTAATCCATCAAATTATAATCAGAATATATCATGATCTTTGCTATTTTTGTTAGTGTCAAAATAGATACATTGCTGATCTGAAGAAGGAATTAGGGAAAGCAATTTTTCTGTAAGCACTTTCTTTTCAGACCCTTCAATTCAGTCTGTTTTATGTGTCCATATGTGTACTTGGCCAAAGATGACATGAAAAATTAGCAGTATTTTTATAAGTACATAGGTAGTGTCATGAGTGTTTAGACTAGGCATAAACTGGAAATTATTTCTGATAAAATAGCCAACTGAAAGAGTGGAAAATCAGATGAGAAATTCACTCAACATAGAGTCAATTGTATTTATACAAATGTTCTTTCTCTATGCTATAATCTGAATAAGCTGGAGGAGTTCACCAAACTCTTATCATTTGATCACAGAATTAATCAATTTTATTTTAATAATAATAATATTTAACCTAACTAGTCCTCTTACTATAAAAAAAATGCCATATGAAAAAAATGGACACAGTAACAGGGAACAGCAATGGGTTTGCAAAAGGGAGAAACTGTCCATTCAGGCTGCTGTGAAGAAGACCACAGACAGGATAGCAGAAACAACAGAAGTTCTTTTCTTACAGTTCTAGAGGCTGGGAGTCTGAGATGAAGATGCTGACAAGTTCAGTGTCTGGTAAGGACCTGCTTCCTTCCAGGTTCATAGGCAGTTTTTCTTCTGGCTGGGTCTTCACAAAACAGAAAGGGCCAGTAGTTCCCTGAGGTCTCTTCTATAATCCCATTTAGAAGGGTTCTGCCTTTGTGACTTGGACACCTCCCAAAGAGCCCACTTCTAAATACCATCATGTTGAGGAGTAGGATTTAACATGAATTTCGGGTGGGCACAAGCATCTGGTCTATGGCAAGGTCCCTTGTTCCACTGTGCCCAGAGCCAGGTTCCCCTGGGGAGGCTCAGCCACCTTCAGGGGCCTCGAAGGACAGACACGGGGCATATCTGTGATTCAGTGCTTCCTCTACTGTGTTCCCAAGAAAGTCTGTAAAATTTCCCTTTGCTGAACATAACCAAGGATGACTACGTGATATCATCTAAGCTAAAACCCTTCCCTGTCGTTCTCATCCTCCTTTCATGTGCCCTTTCCCTTGGGGTGACCACAATATTTAGTATCTTGAACCTTCTGAATATCTTCCTTTTATGGAAATAGGAAGGAATCCACTATCAGCTATTTATATTTTTCATTTTAAAATTAGATTAAATTCAATTAGATTAAATACAAACATTCTGAAATGCATTTGAATGTGGGGGCTTGGTCTCTCTCACATCAAATGGATTTTGTCATCATGGTTGAATGAGCTTCAAATATTTGTTAGGAGAAGAAATATCCTGGGGATCAAGAAAATGATTATGTTGCTGAAGTAGAACTAAAATAAATCTTTTTTTTCTTAATTGAAGTATAGTTGATTTATACTGTTTTAGTTTCAAGTGTACAGGACAGTGATTCAGCTATACATATACATACATACATATGAGTTGGATCATAAAGAAGGCTGAATGCTGAAGAATTGATGCTTTTGAACTGTGGTGCTGGAGAAGACTCTTGAGAGTCCCTTAGACAATAAGGAGATCTAACCAGTCCATCCTAAAGGAAATCAACCTTGAATATTTATTTGAAGGACTGATTCTGAAGCTGAAGCTCCAATACTATGGCCACCTGATGCGAAGATCCCACTTATTTGAAAAGACTCTGATGCTTGGAAAGATTGTGGGAAAGAGGAGAAGGGGGTGACGGAGGATGAGATGGTTGGGTGGCATCACTAACTCAATGAACATGAGTTTGAGCAAACTCCAGGAGATGGTAAGGGACAGGAAAGCCTGGTGTGCTGTAGTCCATGGGGTCACAAAGAGACACAATGATTGAACAACAACAATGTATGTGTGTGTGTGGGGGGGGGTTATTTATATATATAATCTTTCTTAAGTTATTTTCCCCTATCGGTTATTACAAAATACTAAATATAGTTCCCTGTACTATACAGGAGGTCCTTGTTGATAATTTATTTTATGTATAGTAGGGTGTATATGTTAATCCCAAACTCTTGATTTATCCCTGCCTCTGTTGGCCCCTTTGGTAAGAATGTGATTCTCTTCTATGCCTGTGAGTCTATTTCTGTTCTGTGAATAAGTTTATTTTTATCTTTTTAAAGATTCCATATATAAGTAGTATCATATATCAATATTTGTCTTTGTCTGGCTTACTTCCCTTAGTATGATAATCTGTAGGTCCAGCCATGGCCTTATTTCATGCTTTTTTATGGTTGAGTAATTTTCCATTGTATATCTATCTTTTACGCATTCATCTGTTGATAAACATTTAGTTTCATTCCATGTCTTGGCTGTTATAAACAGTGCTTCAATGAATGTTGAGGTACATGTGTCTATTTAAATTATAGTTTTCTCCACATATATACCAGGAATGGGATTGCAAGGTCATATGATAACTCATATGGACTTCCCAGGTGGTTCAGTTGTAAAGAATCTGCCAGCCATTACAGGAGATATAGAAGAAGTGGGTCGGAAAGATCCCCTGGAAGAGAAAACGGCAACCCATTCCAGTATTCTTGCCTGGATACCATAGACAGAGGAACTTGGTGGGCTACAGTCATGGGGTTGCAAGAGTCAGACACAACTGAGTGAGCACACACATGATAACTCTATTTTTAGGTTTTTTTTTTAAAGATCTCCCATTTTGTCTCCATAGGGGATGCACCAATTTACATTTCCATCAACAGTGTAGAAGAGTTCTTTTTTCTCCACACCCTCTCCAGCATTTATTATTTGTAGATTAAAAAAAAATTTTAGTTATGGCCATTCTGACAGGTGTGAAATGACACTTCACTTCTGATTTGCATTTCTCTAATAATTATCAATGTTGAGCATCTTTTCATGTGCCTATTGGCCTCTGTATGGCTTCTTTGAAGAAATGTCTATTTAGATCTTTTGCCCAATTTTTGATTGGGTCATTCTTTTTTTAATATTGACTGTTTAATTTACCCCCTGTTGGTCACATCATTTGCAAATATATTCTCCCATTCTGTACATTGTCTTTTCATTTTTTTTCATGGCTCCCTTTGGTGTGCAAAAACTTAAATATATCCTTTAAAAATAGAGAAAATTCTCCTTTTTGTTTGTTTCTTGAGGTCCCTCTACTCTCCCAATGAGAGTGAATTGGAGACTGGTCCCGGATACATACTGAAAGGAGAAATCGGAGGAAACAAGTCTAGGAACCAGGAGTCTGGCCTGTACAAGAACTTGTCAGTAGCTTTGCAGATATATCCCTACTTTCCTGTATTTCAAGATTTCCAAATATGGTGCTGTTGTCTGTATTACATCTTGGAACTTGTCCACTGATTAGTCACCTGATTTTTTTTTTTTTTGTCTTTTTAAACTATCACCCTGGATATACTGAATCTATAGCTTAGGAGAGAGGGCTGAACTGACAGTGTAATTTTGAGAGTCAGTAGCCCCTATATGGCATTGAACATCTGAATATGGGATAAGATCACAAAGAGAATGAAAAGAGAGAAAAGAAGAGGACCCAGGACTGACCCTTGGAGTGCACCAATTTTAAAAGGTCCAGATGAAGAGGTATCAACAGAAAACACCTGAGAAGGTGCAGCTAGTGTAGTGGGAGGAAAACCAGGCAGGTGTGGTCTCCTTGAAACCAAGTGAAAATCTTTCCTATGGGGAGGAAACAAGACTCAATATAGATGATCCCATTTCCATCTCAAATGCATACATTTTTTGCACAAACCCCATTCCTCATGGCTCAGAGGTTAAAGCATCTGCCTGCAATGCGGGAGACCTGGGTTCAATCCCTGGATCGGGAAGATCCCCTGGAGAAGGAAATGGCAACCCACTCCAGTATTCTTGCCTAGAGAATCCCATGGACGGAAGAGCCTGGTGGATTTTCTACAGTCCACGGGATCGCAAAGAGTCGGACAGAACTGAGTGACTTCACTCACTCACTCACTCATAATTAATTACATTTTCTCCTAATACTTTGAAGTTTGCATAGCAGTTCCATAAATTGTCTAATCTTATGCCCAAACAGTAAGGTGTAAATAGTCAGGTATTAACCCACAACTTTGCAGAAGTGAAATCCAAGGTGCAGAAAGATCAAGTGATTAGATTCTGAGTTCAGAAAACCATGAGGGAATAAGAGAAAGAGCCATGATTAGAACAAAGTCTCAGAAGTTGAGGCCAGTTCTCCTACCACCTGATGCTGCGAAATGTGACCCCCCTGCTTTTCAATCCAGCTAGGATTTGCCTGTGAGTTTGGTATGGACAAAGGTGCATAAAAGCTTTCTGATCCTCAGGGCATGGGGCCTAACCTCAATTCAGTCATCTGTAAATTCTAAATTCATACCTTGCCATTTTGCTGGCCTTAAGGGCTTCTGCTCTGAATGCTTATAAGGTGTCTGTGGACGCATGAACATGTTCAAAATGTTAAGCAAAATTTTTAGGCAGTAAGTGCCAAATGAGCCTCTCAGGAACAAGTCTGATCCTGACCCAGGAGTCCAGAGGGTTGGGTGAAAGCTCTTCAGCCAGGCTGTTCTTGTTTAAATATGTTCCACATGGCTCTCTATAATTTCAGTTTGTGGCAAGTTGCTTAAATCTCTCCATATCCCCAAATTTTCATTTTTTAAATAGTATGATGATAACAATAATAAGTGAAAATTCATGGAGTTTGAAACATAAACAAGACAATATATGAAAAAATAAATAAATAAACTTAAAAGAATTGAAAAGAAAAAAAAAAAAAAGAAAGTATTTAGAATGGATCTAGTGCATAATAAGTACCCAGTGAATTTCTGAAAGCCTTCCTTGATTCTGCTCCTTCCCAAGGCCAATTAGAAATCTTCCTCTTTGCTGATCACGTTCAGTTAGAACATTCAAAAATTAGAATGTGTGACTCCATCCAGTTCACATTTTTTAATTTTAAATTTATTTTTTAATTGAAGGTTAATTGCTTTATAGAATTCTGTTGGTTTCTGCCAAATATCAACATGAACCAGCCATAGGAGTACATATGTCCCTCCCTCTTGAACCTCCCTCCCATCTCCATCCCCATCTCACTCTTCTAGTTTGTTACAGAGCCCTAGTTTGAGTTCTCTGAGTCCTATAGCAAATTCCCATTGACTATCTATTTTATATATGGTGTTTATATTACATTTACACCAGATGGGAACTCTTTGAAGGCAAGGACTAACTATACATTTTTAATCTTAATGTTACTAATATGCTTTACACATAACAGGGACACAGTAATGCTTTACACATAACAGGGACACAGTAAATGTTTTTAAAAACAATGGATTATTGAACTTTACAGGTAATTCAGGACAAACGACAAATGGAAAGAATAAATGATAATTTCAGAAAGCTGATGAGCTTCCCTGGTATGGGGGCTCTTAAAGTGCCATTTGACCTCAGGCTTGCCCATGTTCAAAGGAGGGTCAAAGAATCAAACATGAATGAAATAATCATGCCTCAGATAGGCATCTACAAAATCTGTGTTAATTTTAAGATTTCTAAAACTCCAGAGTATATTTTTAATGAAGTCTTTTAGAAATGAAAACAATTAAAACAGAATAATTTTGAGAATTTATTAGATTCAGGAAACACAATCTGTAACCGTATTTATTAGTCATGGCCAATTGCAGAAATAATAAAAGAATGCATGCTTCCAAAGGATAAATTAGATAGAATGTCTTCAGGGCTCAGAGTAGGTCATTTACAATAATGTTATGATCATTGATTTATTTTTATTGCATCTCCATCATCAAAGGGAATTCCTGCACTTGCTGGGTACACAAATTCAACACTTCCTCAGCAGTTTCACTGCAAGTTAGCATTAAATAATGTACAGAACAAAACACATTAAAATTGTAGTTGTTTTCAATTATTTACTCTAACATTTTTGGCATGGTTAGTATTCTTTCCCTAGTGAATTACTATAGGAAAAACAATTTATAATGCAATAAAAGAAAGCACTAGTAAGGGAAACCAGTAGGGTTGAAAATGAAGATATCTGGTAATATATTGGTAATGTACACCTTGAGAGAAAGAAAAAAGCTGTATCATAGTCAGAAGGAAAAAGGGCTTGAAACAGAACCTGGTGGGGACACCAAAATATAGGAAAAAATGGAGGGAAAGAAACAAAGAGGAGAGGCAGGGCAGATACGGTTAGAAGTAAGAGGATTCTCTGGACGACATGGTGTCCTGGAAGTCACAGGGGATGTATATTTTTCTTTTATTTTTTAACTTTTTCTGATGATTGAGGCAGCATCTCTATAAAGAAGATTATTTAGGAGGGTAGTTCGGTTCAGTTCAGTTCAGTCGTTCAGTTGTGTCCCACTCTTTGCGACCCCATGGACTGCAACACACCAGGGTTTCCTACCCTTCACCAACTCCCAGAGCTTGCTCAAACTCATGTCGCCTGAGTTGGTGATGCCATCCAACCATCTCATTTTCTGTAGCATAGTGGGTATACTATCACTTTTCACTTTTACCCACCTGGGGAGTTCATCTTTCAGTGTCATATCTTTTTGCCTTTTCATTCTGTTCATGGAGTTCTCAAGGCAAGAATACTGAAGTGGTATGCCATTCCCTTTTTCAGTGGGCCACATTTTATCAGAAACCTCCACCATGACCCATCCATCTTGGGTGGCCCTACATGGCATAGCTCATAGTTTCATTGAGTTAGACAAGCCTGTGGTCCATGTGGTCAGTTTGATCAGTTTTTTATGATTGTGGTTTTCATTCTGTCTGCCTTCTGGCAGAGGGTAAAATCTAGTTAAATCCAGGACTTCCCTGGGGGTCCAGTGGTTAAGACTGTGCTCCCACTGCAGGGACTCAGGTTTGATCCTTGGTTGGAGAATTAGGAACCCCAGACTGTGCAAAAAGCTAGGTGAAGCTTTGTGTGAAATGCTTGGACCATTCCAGAGTTCTCTCATTATTCTTTTTATGCACAAAAGGATGAAGTGAGAGAATACAATCGTTTCTGATGCATGAGAATTTGATGATTAGTTTAATTGGCATAATATGTTAAAGTTGCTGGACAGCACACAGTCACATTGCTGTCTATCTCATCTTTCTTATACATGGATTCAAAGTGTTTATCACAGCAGGTGTTCATGTAAGAAGCAGGGGTAGGTAAGAAATACAGGTAAGTTTCAGGAATATGTAAGAAACCCTAGTAAATGATTCAATCATGTGTCTTCATGAGGCTATTACACCTTGAGATTTACTTCATATGTTTAATATTTTTTCACTGCTTTCTATGGGTTGGAGTCATCATAAATTCACCAAGACCATCTTCACTGTATTTTCCTTCAGAAAAAAAGTCATTGAATGGACATCTCCCTAATGAGGCATAGCTTGCAGAGGTATTTCCCATCCCATCTCCTGCTGCTGCTGCTGCTGCTGCTAAGTTGCTTCAGTCATGTCCGACTCTGTGAGACCCCAGAGACGGCAGCCCACCAGGNCCAACTCCCTTTTATATTTTCTTTGCTTAAAAGCTATTATTCCGCATAGTTAAACTAGAGTTTGCCCTTGCAAAATTGTATATAGTTAAGCATTTATCTTGGAGAAGGAAATGGCAACCCACTCCAGTAGTCTTGCCTGGAGAATCCCAGGGACAGAGGAGCCCAGTGGGCTGCCATCTGTGGGGTCACACAGAGTCGGACACGACTGAAGCGACTTAGCAGCAAGCATTTATCTTATCTGTGTCCAGAAGTATATGTATACAGCATTTAGATTATGTCTCACAGAAATGCACAGATATCTGTAGAGCAGGTTTACATTTACATGAGTATTAGCAAGATTCCTGTTTCCTTTTATTCTTGCTGCATCTTATTGGAGGTCTGGGGAGAAAAATTAATCCAGGAGGAAGAAACCTGAAGATGGGGATATGAGTTCATTCTGTTGTTAGAATTTCCTCATTGCTAGACTCCTTTAAAAACCAATATTGCTGTTTTTAAAGACAAAGACATAATTTAGAACCATGAACAGACATGGAAGGCTCTCACTGACATTTGGGGATATTCAGGTGACGGTGGTTTAAATTGGTGATGGACAAGGAGGCCTGGCATACTGCAGTGTATGGGGGTCGCAGAGTCGGACACGACTGAGCGACTGAACTGAATTGAACTGAGGTGAGAGTAGTTTGCAAATTGTGAACCATGTGCCAGGCAGAGTAGGTGACCATTGCCTTTAGTGAATCACTATTCATAACAAGTACCCTTGGGGGAAAACCAAGTTGGGATAGGAGGAAATGGGAAGATAACCTGATTCTGGTCAAGTGCTGAGTTATCTTAAATGCAAAGGCAAAAGGAGAAATCTGGAGTGACAACTATTTGCCATTTGCCAGTTAAATGATATAGTTAAACAGCTGATTATGAATTCAGTTAAAATTCTCTACCAAATTAGAAGAAATCTAAACCAAAATAACTAAAATACTTAACATTTTATGAAGCTTCCAATTGAACTGGAAAGAATGAAAGAAGATGCCAAAAAAAGATTGCCATCCAGCTCAAGTCTGCTTTTTAAAAGTAGGAAATAGACCTACTGTTTACATCACCCTGCAAACCAATTTTCAGGAGACTGAATTAGTTCATACTGCCAGTATCATTAAAACAGGAAAAGAGGAAACAGAAAGGCAAGAAGCATTGTAATGAAAAAGTCAAAACAAAATAAATTAAAAATAACATGTGTGTTTTCTGGCTACTGAGATAATTCTGTTAGTCAATCTTGTAACACACTATATGTGAAAATCTCTGAATGTTGACAACTTGTTATATGACATGTGAGTTTAAAATTTTGGAATAGATTCTCATGTTAAAAAAATTAAAACAATAAAAATCTATAATCATATCCCTCTTATTCAAAAGGCAGATAAACAGATGGAGTCAAGAACAGAGATATAAAACAAATGTGAAAAATGCCTCATGTAAGAGACTCCATTTAGAGCTTTCTTTCTCTTGGATATGATATATTTAATCCTTATGGAAATGAGAATTTAAAAAGTTGAGTGTTTCCCTTTGTGATTTGGTGGCCTGGGAGCTCAGAGCCAAACTTATGATTCAGTTATAAGAGTTGTCATGTATTTCTTCCTGATGGCTAATTCATATTCATATAGTTTATCTATTTTCCCCGGTNAAGGCAGATAAACAGATGGAGTCAAGAACAGAGATATAAAACAAATGTGAAAAATGCCTCATGTAAGAGACTCCATTTAGAGCTTTCTTTCTCTTGGATATGATATATTTAATCCTTATGGAAATGAGAATTTAAAAAGTTGAGTGTTTCCCTTTGTGATTTGGTGGCCTGGGAGCTCAGAGCCAAACTTATGATTCAGTTATAAGAGTTGTCATGTATTTCTTCCTGATGGCTAATTCATATTCATATAGTTTATCTATTTTCCCCGGTGCAGAGTATGAATCTGTTAATTAAAAAAAAAGTACACAAGAAATACATTTGGCTCTTGAAGAACATACTATAAATAAATAGGATCACTCATAAACCTATATTCCAACCACCCAGGACAGTCATCCAAATAGCACTGGCCTGCAGCCTTCTGGATGTGCGTGTGTATATATATGAACATATACACTTGAGATTAATCATAGGCATGAATTAGTGTCAATAATCACATAGGGTATATTAATGACCCTTTTAGCATTTTTCTATAGAGATACCATGTTTTATTTAACCTATCAAGTCATTTCCAATTTTTTTATATTATAAACAATGTTGAAATATATCCTTCTTGCTAAATTTTTGCAGTTGTCCTTCTAAATTAGCTTACAATAAATTTCTAGGAATGAAATTGCTGGGTCAAGCATAAGCAAATTTACTTAGACTCTTAATAATGATCACTAATCACATTATTCAGATGGTGGCATCAGTTGATATTCCTAAACCAAGTAAACATTTTAAAATGTGTTTATCTCTACCCACCAACACTGGGGTTGTCTTTTTTCCCCATTTGATAGCTTAGAGAATCATATTCTTCACTGAAAATATTTTAGATCAATATGAAGTCAAGCAAAATAAGGTGTTTCTGGCCTCACCACTCCTGTGCTCAGAAAGCACAGGAGTGCTTTCTGGGCTGTGTCTCCCCTCCCTGCACACTCTCATTCCTGGCCAGTGTCACCTGGCCATGTTCTGTCTATTCATTCTGCAGTATTTACCTCCAGGATTTTGAACTTGACCATGCCTCCTGTGATGTACTGAGTTTCCAATTCATGAGAATTATTGAGCAGCTCATTTCCAGCCTTTTACCTTTAGCACTCCCCAACACACTAACCCCCCCTGCCCCTCCCCCCCACCACATCTGCCCAAAGCCATCATCTGAACTGCTTCCGGTCACCTTTCAGTATAATGACATGTTTATAATTCACAATTTGTTAAATCTTAAAGCAAACTAAGCATTCTGGAATAATAAAGAACAATCTGGAATTCTAAGCAGAGAAGAAAGCTCAACCAAATATATGACCTTTTTTTCATTTTGACTTGTGGATTTGAATAAGCCTTGGAAGGGCCTTCCCTGTTCTAAAGTTGCAGTGGATTTCACTATGTTTTCTATTAGTCATTGTATGGTTTTATTTTCTTTACGTTCTTAGGTTCTTATGAAATGTTTTCTGATTTATTATACCCGCCATTTAGTTGTGCAGTTGTCCCAGCATTTCTTTCCCATAGTTATATTTTTTGTTGAGGTCAGACATGACCTCAATAGTGACTAAAATAAAAGCATAGCTTATGTACAGTAAATTATACAGACTAAATATTCCACTTTATGAAGATATAAAATATTTCCAATATCCCAGAACTTGTCTTTGTAAATTCAGTCAACTCCAACATACCGGCAAAAACTACTTTCTGATTTTTGTCATCATAGATTATTTTAGGCTCTAAGTTTGGTTCTAGGACCTAATAAAATTGGAGTCATACAGGATATGCTCTTTTGAGCTAGTACAAATGATACAGACACACATATAGAGACAGTGAAGCTTCCAGGCAGGATGGGGACAACTCAGTTTCCTACCAACTCAAGTGGGCTGCAGCGGAGTAAGAACTCTCAGAAAAAAGCAGTGGATTGTTTCTTGCACCTGAAAGTTGTAGGGTAAATGTATTTCCTGTAAAGGTACTCTGTCACACACTTCCATTAATTTTGCTTGTATTTATACCAGTTGTTCTCAAGCCTGACTGCTTATCGGATTCATCTGGTATCCCTTCAAAAACTACTGATATCTGAGTCTCACCTCCCTGCAACCCACTCCCACAGAGATTCTGATTAATCTCTTCAGGTTGTGACTTAGATATTTGTAGTTTTAGAATATCCCCTCGTGATATTGTGCAGCAAACATTGAGAAACAGGAATCTGCATGACAGCTTCAAGTGCATTAACGTCTCACAGATTGCAAGAGCTTCACATTAAAATCCAGAGTTTGATTCAGAAGGTCTGGGCACTCTGAGTTTGCATTTCAAGCAAGCACTGAAGTGACATTCACTGTAATTTAAGAAGTGAGGGATGTAAATGTTCTTTCTGACAGTTTTCTTAAATTCAAGAACTTCTTTCAAATGCCCCTGCAACCCTGAAATTCACCCCAAAGCTCATCCTGATGGAGATGGCAGTGGTTTTCTTTGTCATGCCTTTTGTGTATCTTGTCCCACATATTAGAGTTTCTTGGGCCCATATTCTGAGCCCTTCTTTTTCCCTTGCTTAATAATTTTTCCTTAGACTAAGACACCTCCTCAGTGCCCAAAACTCACAACTTTTTTTTAGCTCAGATCTTCTTCCTGAGTGCCAGACATCACACCCAACTGCTCCCATTACACTTCCTCTTGAATGTCTGTCTCACAGAATTCTCAGCGTAAAGACCTTCAAAATGAAGGTGTGATTATCTTTCATAACCAAATATGTCTTTCCAAACAAAATCTTTTACAAAATAAATATATTACACAGATAGATGTAGATAGATCATAGATAGAGGATAAATAAAAAATAAATAAATAAAGTCGCTCAATCTTGTCTGACTCTTTGTGACTCCACGGACTGTAGCCCACCAGGTTCCTCTGTCCATGGGATTTTCCAGGCAAGAATGCTGGAGTGGATTACCATTTCCTTCTCCAGAAGATCTTTCCAAACCAGGGATCAAACCTGGGTCTCCTGTATTGCAGGCAAATGCTTTACTGTCTGAGCCACCAGGGAAACCTGTAGATAGAGGATAGGGAAGTAGATATAAATATAGGTATACATATAGAAAGGTGGATGAAAGAGAGAAATGCCACCCAGGCAGTTGTTCATGGAAGAATCAGGATGTCATCCTTCATACTTTATACTTCCCCTCCCTCACATCCAGCCCATTCCTATTAATCTCCAAGGCATATTTTGATTCTTTTGCTTCTTTCTGTGTCCATTACTGCCAACCTCGCCCAAGCTCTTGTAATACCTATTTGTGTTGCTGGCCCGTTTACCCCAGCTCTCCTAAAACATTTTTTTTCCAAATCCAGTGCTATTTTCTCAAAACATAAACCAAATTATATTCTTTAGAATAAAATTCAAAATCTTATTTAATAATGTTTCTGGTTATCTTAAATACTTCCAAAAAATGCTGACAATGTCATATAATTTAAATGTTGACAAGTGATTTGCTGTATGGTGAGCAAATCATAGGAAAGGATGTGAATGAGGGTGCGAATACACCCACTATTAGTATGACAACAAGAACTGTGTCTGCTTTTCAGAATTAAAGTTGTCTCCACCCTGATGTAGAATTGATCAAAGATAGTGTGTGAATTCAGAGAAGGTGACAGCACCCCACTCCAGTACTCTTGTCTGGAAAATCCCATGGCCGGAGGAGCCTGGTAGGCTACAGTCCATGGAGTCGCGAAAAGTCGGACATGACTGAGTGACTTCACTTTCATGCATTGGAGAAGGAAATGGCAACCCACTCCAGTGTTCTTGCCTGGAGAATCTCAGGGACGGGGGAGCCTGGTGGGCTGCGGTCATGGGGTCGCACAGAGTCGGACACAACTGAAGCGACTTAGCAGCAGCAGTGTGTGAATTGCGTAAGAAGGCCAGTCTTTGGGTAAAAAGGGTTGTATGTTACTTTACATTATTTCTCCAAAGATTAGGATACTATCAAGGTAGACTAGAGTTCTGTGTTCCAGAGATCAATGACAGAAAGCGAAATAGATGCTCTGAAATTCAGTTACCTTAGTGGAATACAGGTGTAGAACAAGCATAAGCACCTGTCGTTTCTTTGAGGCTAAAGGACTTAGCCCAGTGTCAGAGGGCTTCAGGCTGAAAACCCAGTGTAAACTTCCACGAGCAGTGTTGAAGTTTTTAACTACCAGGTCATAAGCATGGTACCTAATGGAGATCACTATAGAGATTCCTGTTGGAATAAAGACAGATAATAACAATTCAGAAGCAGTGGACAATTGTTATCTGTCAAACAGCCTTAAAATGGGGTTTAATAATGATAGTGTCAAGTAGTGGGAGGTGAGAGCAGGTGTGATGGGTCTTGTGTGAGGCCAGTTCTCTCTCAGCAGGTGTTTGGATGAAGCTAAATTTGTTTCGTTTTCAGAGAGACCTTTAGCTTCTGGTAATGTAGATGGGAGGAAAGGCAGCACTTCAGAAGGGAAACACATACCTTCCCACTGATAGAGCTGGTGGATGGCAAAGGATTTGGTAGAAAAATAAGATGAGAAAGAGGACGTGAGAGTGAGATGGCAATAATTATGCCCTAAGCTGGTGGTTTACATTACACCAGTTACACTGTGTCACCCTCACTGGAGATCTTTACAGATTCTCACCTAGAATTCACTGAATAAAACTCTATCACTCATGCCACTTTGTTCTCTCAGGCATTCATTTGTTTAAAGAAAATGTTTTGAATTTCTACTGAGAACTAGATGCTGAGGTTGCAGCTGTGAACAAAGCATTCCAAAGCTCCTCCGTCATGGTGGCCGCATTCTAGTGGTGGGGCTGATGCGAGCCTGATAGCAAACATAAAAATAAGACAAATGTATCGTATGTTAGATATGAAATGAAGGATGAGAGAACATGCCGTAGAAAAGGGAGCCAGGGAGCACACACTGGGGATAAATTTTAAGGAGGAGGGTTGGGAAAAGCCTCTTTGAAAAGGTGATATCTGAGGAAAGACTAGAAAACGGTAATGGAGCTATGCCTGTGCATACTGGGGAAAGATGTTTCCAGCTTGTAGGCACAGCAAGTGCGAAGGCCCAGTGGACACTCACCTCTGAGCTCAAGGACAGTGAGGCAGGGAGAGGAGAACAGTGGGGGAGGTAGAGGGGAGGACAGGTCTTCTAAGTCCTTGAAAGCCCACATGAGAACACTGACCCTGAGTAATAAGGGGAGACAGTTTTGAGCAGAGAGATGGTGTCACTTGTCTCATTTGTTAACAACATGGCACTGGCTGCTGTGTGGAAGATCAACGGCAGGGAGGCAGAAATAAATGGAAAGGCCACATAAGAGGGCATGACGCTGGTGGGGGATGGAGGGGGATTGGAGCTGGTTTGAGGATGGCCAGGGATGGTGGGGTATGTTTGCAAGGCAGAGGGCACAGGATTGGCCCAAGGATGTGAGGTGCGGTGTGATGGAAAGTAAAAAGACCAAGACTGCTTCTAAGGTTTTCAGCCTAATAGCTTCCATTAACTGAGATGAAAGGGTGTGGATAGAGCCAGTTTGTGAAGAAGAACAAGCTGAGGTGTGTATTAGACATTCATGTGTGGCGCTTGAAGACATGACTGTGCTGCATGGCTGAGACCCCAGCTGAAGACGCACATCAGAGGGTGTAAGTGGTTAAAGGGTATAGATGCTGTCTAAAGCCATGAGACTGGATGAGATCGGTAAAAAGACATAGTAAGGCCGAGTACCAAGTTTGGAGGTGTTTCAAGCTTGAGAGACTGTGGATGTGTGTAGTAACCATCATTGTTGTTCAGTCACTCAATTGTGTCCAACTCTTTGTGACTCCATGGACTATAGCATGCCAGGCTTCCCTGTCCTTCACTATTTCCTAGAGTTTGCTCAGACTTATGTTCAGTCAATGGTGCCATCCAACCATCTCATCCTCTTTCGCCACCTTCTCCTGCTGTCTTCAAGCTTTCCCAGCATCAGATACTTTTCCAATGAGTTGGCTCTTCCTATCAGATGGCCAAAGTATTGGAGCTTCAGCTTCAGCGTCAGTCCTTCCAATATTCAGAGTTGATTTCCTTTAGGATTGACTGGTTTTATCTCCTTGCTGTCCAGGGGACTCTCAAGAGTATTCTCTAACACCTAACTTCTCTAACAGTTTGAAAACATCAATTCTTCATCATTCAGCCTTCTTTTTAGTCCAACTTTCAAATCCATATGTGATTATTGGAAAAACTACAGTTTTAACTATATAGACTTTTGTCCAGAAAAGTTATGTTTCTGCTTTTTAATACGCTGTCTAGTTTGTCATAGCAGTCCTTCCAAGGAGCAAGCATCTTTTAATTTCATGGCTGCAGTCAGGGTCCGCAGTGATTTTGGAGCCCAAGAAAACACAATCTGTCACTGTTTCCATTTTCACTTGGTCTATTTGCCATGAAGTGATGGGACCAGATGCCATAATCTTAGTTTTTTGAAAGCTGAATTTTAAGCTAGCATTTTCACTCGACTTTTTCACCTTTATCAAGAGGCTCTTTAGTTTTTCTTCACTTTCTGCCATAAGGGTGGTGTCATCTGCATATCTGAGTTTACTGATATATCTTCCAGCAGTCTTGATTCCAACTTGTGATTCATCCAGCCCAGCATTTAACACGATATACTCTACGTAAACATTAAGCAAGTAGAGTGACAATATATATCCTTGACATACTCCTTTTCCAATGTTGAACCAGTCTATTGTTCCATGTAAGGTTGCTTTTTGTCCCACATGCAGGTTTCTCAGATGACAGGTCAGGTGGTCTGGTATTCTCAGCTCTTTAAGAATTTTCCCACACTTCGTTGTGACCCACACAGTCAAAGGCTTTAGTGTAGCCAATGAAGCAGACATGTTTTTCTGGAATTCCCTTTCTTTTTCTATGATCCAGCAGATGTTGGCAATTTGATCTCTGGTTCCTCTGCCTTTGCTAAATCCAGCTTGTACATCTGGAATTTCTCAGTTCATGGACTATTGAAGCCTATCTTGAAGGATTTTGAGCATTATCTTGGTAGCATGTGAATTGAGCGCAATTGTGTGGTAGTTTGAACATTATCTGGCATTGCCCTTCTTTGGGTTGGAATGAAAATTGACCTTTTCCAGTCCTGCAGCCACTGCTGAGTTTTCCAAATTAACTGACATACTGAGCAGCACTTTAACAGCATTATCTTTTAGGGTCTGAAATAGCTCAGCTGAAAGTTCATCACTTCCACTAGCTTTGTTCATAGTAATACTTCCTAAGACCCACTTGACTTCATACTCTAGGATGTCTAGCTGTAGGTGAGTGACCACACCATTGTGATTTTTGTACAGCTCTTCTGTATATTCTTGCCCCCTCTTAATATCACCTGCTTCTATTAGAGCCATAGTTTCTATACTTTATTGTACCCATCTTTGCATGAAATATTCCCTTAGTATCTCTAATTTTCTTGAAGAAATCTCTAGTCTTTCCCATTCTGTCTTTTCCCTCTATTTCTTGAATTGCTTACTTAAGAAGGCTTTCTCATCTCTCCTTGTAATCATAGAAGAAGAAAACTGGGGCCCATCCAGAAAACTGGGTGTCCTGGAAGCCAAGTCAAAGGATACACACTTCTAGAAAAAGTTCTATCACTAGGGAGAATGCTGCTTATCGGCCAAGAGGAAGACTGAGAATTGACACTGGGTTTAGCTATCTAAAGGCTAAATTGATGTTTGAAACAATAACCAAGACCAAGAAGTCTAGTATCAGAAGTCTAGTATAGACCCTTCCTAGATAGAAGCTTGGAGAAGGCAATGGCAACCCACTCCAGTACTCTTGCCTGGAAAATCCCATGGATGGAGGAGCCTGGTAGGCTGCAGTCCATGGGGTCGCTAAGAGTCAGACACAAATGAGCAACTTCACTTTCACTTTTCACTTCCATGCATTGGAGAAGGAAATGGCAACCCACTCCAGTATTCTTGCCTGGAGAATCCCAGGGATGGGGGAGCTTGGTGGGCTGCCATTTATGGGGTCTCACAGAGTCGGACACGACTGAAACGACAGCAGCAGCAGCAGCAGCAGCAGATAGAAGCTAACTGTGAATATTTGGGGCTTGGAGGGTTTTTTCTTGTTGTTCAGTTGCTAAGTCCTATCTGACTCTTTGTGACTCCATGGACTGTAACCACCAGGCTCCTCTGTCTATAAGATAATCCAGGGAAGAATACTGGAGTGGATTTCCATCCCTTTCTTCAGGGCATCTTCCCAACCCAGGGACTCCTCCATTGCAAGTGTATTCTTTACCACTGTGCCACCAGGGAAGCCCTGGAGGGTTCTTTAAGAAGCTCTAAAACCTGGCTCTTCAAAGTGTGGTCCACAGACCAGCAGAACTTTGGTCACCTGGGAGCCTACTAGAAATGCAGAATCTCAGATACCACCCAGATCTGCTGGATCAGAATTTGCTCCAAAATGAGATTTCTGACCCAATCTGTCTGTCTGGCAGAGTTTGAGACACACAGCTCTAAAACACCTGGATCAGGATTCCTAATACTCACTGTGATGGTGCTGATGGTATGTGAACCTTCCTGACACTGCTTCCGCAGCTAGTATCAGAGCCAGGGGTGCCTGTGATTCGCATTATGGCTGGNGAACCAAGACCAAGAAGTCTAGTATCAGAAGTCTAGTATAGACCCTTCCTAGATAGAAGCTTGGAGAAGGCAATGGCAACCCACTCCAGTACTCTTGCCTGGAAAATCCCATGGATGGAGGAGCCTGGTAGGCTGCAGTCCATGGGGTCGCTAAGAGTCAGACACAAATGAGCAACTTCACTTTCACTTTTCACTTCCATGCATTGGAGAAGGAAATGGCAACCCACTCCAGTATTCTTGCCTGGAGAATCCCAGGGATGGGGGAGCTTGGTGGGCTGCCATTTATGGGGTCTCACAGAGTCGGACACGACTGAAACGACAGCAGCAGCAGCAGCAGCAGCAGATAGAAGCTAACTGTGAATATTTGGGGCTTGGAGGGTTTTTTCTTGTTGTTCAGTTGCTAAGTCCTATCTGACTCTTTGTGACTCCATGGACTGTAACCACCAGGCTCCTCTGTCTATAAGATAATCCAGGGAAGAATACTGGAGTGGATTTCCATCCCTTTCTTCAGGGCATCTTCCCAACCCAGGGACTCCTCCATTGCAGGTGTATTCTTTACCACTGTGCCACCAGGGAAGCCCTGGAGGGTTCTTTAAGAAGCTCTAAAACCTGGCTCTTCAAAGTGTGGTCCACAGACCAGCAGAACTTTGGTCACCTGGGAGCCTACTAGAAATGCAGAATCTCAGATACCACCCAGATCTGCTGGATCAGAATTTGCTCCAAAATGAGATTTCTGACCCAATCTGTCTGTCTGGCAGAGTTTGAGACACACAGCTCTAAAACACCTGGATCAGGATTCCTAATACTCACTGTGATGGTGCTGATGGTATGTGAACCTTCCTGACACTGCTTCCGCAGCTAGTATCAGAGCCAGGGGTGCCTGTGATTCGCATTATGGCTGGGGCTTTGCACTCTTAGCTTTTTAGCAAATAAGGTAAAATGCCCTTTTCTGGTTCTCCTCTTCAGAACTGACCATGGATTTATCTGCCCCAGCTCGCAGAATTCACTATGGGTTGTCTATTTTCATGGACCCTGCCTTGCAGTTAACCCCTCTCCATTAGGCCCTGAGATGGCAAGTGTTCTACTTACTTCTGAACCTCATGCCTGCAGTTACCTTGAGCTGCCTTGTCACCTGATCCCTCCCTCCTGTAAGGCCCCTGGTCCTCTGCCTTCAGACACTTGTGCCCTAAGAGGGGGTAGATCTAATTTGCTCCACGGATTGTTGCTGCTGTTGCTGCTGCTGCTAAGTCACTTTAGTCGTGTCTGACTGTGGGACTCCAGAGACGGCAGCCCACCAGGGTCCCCCGTCCTTGGGATTCTCCAGGCAAGAATACTGGAGTGGGTTGCCATTTCCTTCTCCAATGCAGGAAAGTGAAAAGTGAAAGTGAAGTCGCTCAGTCGTGTCCAACTCCTAGCGACCCCATGGACTGCAGCCTACCAGGCTCCTCCATCTATGGGATTTTCCAGGCAAGAGAACATGGATTGTTAGGCACACACAATGTCCTGATAAAGGATTCCATACTCACATTGAAAGGCTCTGAGAAGATCTGAACTCAGAATTTAATGAAGCACAGAATCCTTCCCCTCCCCTGTGCAATATCTAGTGCTCATCAGGGCCTTTACATCCTTGGAGCTAAATGTTCTGGGAAATAATGGAGTAGTAACATGTTTACCTTTAGAAAATTCCTGTCTTCACCTTCTTACTTACTGTTTGTAGGACCAGGAAAATCGAGAAAGAGCAACTAAATAACTCAAACTGAATCTCCACACTGTGGCTACTTATAACTGTTTCACAGTTTAAATGAATACTCTCTTGTTTTATTAGAGCTAGTATCACCTAAAAAGTGTCTCTGAATCTGCTACTTTAGATGAGTATAAAATACATACAGAGCAAAATCAAGGAAGATATTTTAAATTAGAACTAGTTTAAACTATTTAAAAAATGTAAACAAACAGTTTGGGGTACAACACTATGTGTAAATAAGCTCACTTTTACTGCAATAATGACATATCCTTTAGTAAAGTTTCAAGAATGTTATATGAGAATTTAAATTTCTGAATGTGAATATATATTTGCATTAACTAGAATGATTATACATGTTAATCCAAAGTGAAGAATAAAGAACATTTGTTTAGCTAAAATATGTTTATTATATTCAAGCTACCATCCAAAAGACTCCCATTTTTACATATAAATAAATCCAGAATTTAAAGATTATATAAAACAACATTAAAATCTAAGACTTTTTTTTCTTTTTTCTTTCTCTTTTCCATCTTAGTTTTGGTTTGAATTACTCTTTCTCTCAGTGTTATTTATTTTATTTTTTTATTTTGGAAAGAACATGTGACATGAGATCTACCTTCTTAAAGTGTTAAGTGTATAAGATATCATTGTTGACTCTAGTTACAGGACTGTACACAGATCTCTAGAGCTCACTCATCTTCTTCCTTGACTGAAATTTCATGCCCTTTGATTAGTAAGTCTGCTTTCCCCCTCTTTTCAGCCTCTGGCAACCACTGTCCATTCTTTGACTCTGTGAATTCCAGTATTTTAGCTCCCCCATATATATGGAACCATGCTATATCTATCTTTCTGTGATGGATTCATCTCACTTAGCATACTGCCCTCAAGGTTCTTCCATGCTGTTTCCTGTTGTATTACCTTATTGTTTTAGGGTGGAATAATATTTCATTTCATGTATATATTACACTTTCTTCATTCGCTGATTTTACTGATGGACACTTGTGTAATTTCCATATCTTGGCTATTGTGAATAGTGCTGCAATGAATACACAAGTGCTAGTATCTCTTTGAGATTCTGATTTCAATTCCTTTGGATAAATACCCAGAACTGGGGTTGCTGGATCATATGGTAGTTCTATTTTTAATTTGTGAGGAACTTCCATACTGCTTTTCATAGTGGCTGCCCCAACTTTCATTCCCATAAACAGTATGCGTGCTTTCTAATTTTTTACTGAAGGCTGATGTTTTGTATGCGNAGCTTTTTAGCAAATAAGGTAAAATGCCCTTTTCTGGTTCTCCTCTTCAGAACTGACCATGGATT
This sequence comes from Raphicerus campestris, assembly GCA_006410735.1. Taxonomy (NCBI): domain Eukaryota; kingdom Metazoa; phylum Chordata; class Mammalia; order Artiodactyla; family Bovidae; genus Raphicerus; species Raphicerus campestris. The sequence goes on along the minus strand of SJYW01021267.1, from coordinate 362,070 downwards.
TATCTGCCCCAGCTCGCAGAATTCACTATGGGTTGTCTATTTTCATGGACCCTGCCTTGCAGTTAACCCCTCTCCATTAGGCCCTGAGATGGCAAGTGTTCTACTTACTTCTGAACCTCATGCCTGCAGTTACCTTGAGCTGCCTTGTCACCTGATCCCTCCCTCCTGTAAGGCCCCTGGTCCTCTGCCTTCAGACACTTGTGCCCTAAGAGGGGGTAGATCTAATTTGCTCCACGGATTGTTGCTGCTGTTGCTGCTGCTGCTAAGTCACTTTAGTCGTGTCTGACTGTGGGACTCCAGAGACGGCAGCCCACCAGGGTCCCCCGTCCTTGGGATTCTCCAGGCAAGAATACTGGAGTGGGTTGCCATTTCCTTCTCCAATGCAGGAAAGTGAAAAGTGAAAGTGAAGTCGCTCAGTCGTGTCCAACTCCTAGCGACCCCATGGACTGCAGCCTACCAGGCTCCTCCATCTATGGGATTTTCCAGGCAAGAGAACATGGATTGTTAGGCACACACAATGTCCTGATAAAGGATTCCATACTCACATTGAAAGGCTCTGAGAAGATCTGAACTCAGAATTTAATGAAGCACAGAATCCTTCCCCTCCCCTGTGCAATATCTAGTGCTCATCAGGGCCTTTACATCCTTGGAGCTAAATGTTCTGGGAAATAATGGAGTAGTAACATGTTTACCTTTAGAAAATTCCTGTCTTCACCTTCTTACTTACTGTTTGTAGGACCAGGAAAATCGAGAAAGAGCAACTAAATAACTCAAACTGAATCTCCACACTGTGGCTACTTATAACTGTTTCACAGTTTAAATGAATACTCTCTTGTTTTATTAGAGCTAGTATCACCTAAAAAGTGTCTCTGAATCTGCTACTTTAGATGAGTATAAAATACATACAGAGCAAAATCAAGGAAGATATTTTAAATTAGAACTAGTTTAAACTATTTAAAAAATGTAAACAAACAGTTTGGGGTACAACACTATGTGTAAATAAGCTCACTTTTACTGCAATAATGACATATCCTTTAGTAAAGTTTCAAGAATGTTATATGAGAATTTAAATTTCTGAATGTGAATATATATTTGCATTAACTAGAATGATTATACATGTTAATCCAAAGTGAAGAATAAAGAACATTTGTTTAGCTAAAATATGTTTATTATATTCAAGCTACCATCCAAAAGACTCCCATTTTTACATATAAATAAATCCAGAATTTAAAGATTATATAAAACAACATTAAAATCTAAGACTTTTTTTTCTTTTTTCTTTCTCTTTTCCATCTTAGTTTTGGTTTGAATTACTCTTTCTCTCAGTGTTATTTATTTTATTTTTTTATTTTGGAAAGAACATGTGACATGAGATCTACCTTCTTAAAGTGTTAAGTGTATAAGATATCATTGTTGACTCTAGTTACAGGACTGTACACAGATCTCTAGAGCTCACTCATCTTCTTCCTTGACTGAAATTTCATGCCCTTTGATTAGTAAGTCTGCTTTCCCCCTCTTTTCAGCCTCTGGCAACCACTGTCCATTCTTTGACTCTGTGAATTCCAGTATTTTAGCTCCCCCATATATATGGAACCATGCTATATCTATCTTTCTGTGATGGATTCATCTCACTTAGCATACTGCCCTCAAGGTTCTTCCATGCTGTTTCCTGTTGTATTACCTTATTGTTTTAGGGTGGAATAATATTTCATTTCATGTATATATTACACTTTCTTCATTCGCTGATTTTACTGATGGACACTTGTGTAATTTCCATATCTTGGCTATTGTGAATAGTGCTGCAATGAATACACAAGTGCTAGTATCTCTTTGAGATTCTGATTTCAATTCCTTTGGATAAATACCCAGAACTGGGGTTGCTGGATCATATGGTAGTTCTATTTTTAATTTGTGAGGAACTTCCATACTGCTTTTCATAGTGGCTGCCCCAACTTTCATTCCCATAAACAGTATGCGTGCTTTCTAATTTTTTACTGAAGGCTGATGTTTTGTATGCGTGCAGATATTATTACAAGAACCACCAGAACAGCAAACTTCTAACCCCACCCAATTCCTAAGACAAACACAAAACCTATAAACTTAGCAGGTCTTGTCTTCTGCAAGGTCTATGGGTTTTGTGTTTGTCTCAGGAACTGGGCGGGGTTAGAAGTTTGCTGTGGCTGTGGTTGTTATCAGTGCACCATCACAGCTTCTGTGACCTGACTGTGGATGTGTGTACTTCCCACGAGCTCCTGTCCCATCTCCAGATGTGACCCTGTTTGCTCTTCACACATATCCCTGCCCTTTCCAGGGATGGGCTTCTCTTTTACTCTGTCCACTCCTGCCGTGAAGTTTCCAAGGGTGTCCATCAGTGAGTGCCTTTTGTGGTTTGGGTGCCCTTACCTTTCAGATTTTAAGGCTTTTGTTCCTCAGGGGAACTGTATCTCAGTGATTCTATTCCTCTGTCATCTGCAGTGCAATTACACAGGAGATCTTCGGTGCTTACAATTTGCCCACTCACAGCCATTGACATCTCTGAACTTCCTAAAGAGATTCAATAAATGCAAGCATTTGATTGCATATTCCTTCTTTTCCCCACGTCTGGTAGTATATGTTGACTTAACAGAAAAACATGTCAGTGTGATGGCTCAAGAATAATGTTTTTAATTAAGAGGAAGCAAATTGCCCAGGCTCATAAGTCCAGTTTGTATGCTTATCAAATTTAATCAAAACTTCCCACTGCACCAGCTCTTATTACCGAATTAGACTGAAATTCTCCTGAGAAAATATTCTTCTTGCAAGGTTGCAGTTTTATTTTTGTTTCATTTTCTCTACAGGTCAATCCAGAAATAGTAGATAATGCAATAATAATCTACTCTGTAAAATTTCTTAAATCCACTTTCCAGCTTTAGTCTCCTTGGCTCACACTGAATAGTTAGGGACAGTCTTTGTAGATGTAACACAGACATACACACAAACACACACTTGCTTGCATGCACACCTGTTCATACTTTGAGGAACATGGCCTACTTAAGGCCAGTTAACTCCAGCGAAGCTTAATATCCCAGAACCTTAGTGTAAGCAGCTTCCTCCTCTTTAGCAGAGCTGTACTGTAACTAACCTTAAACCAGGCACCCCATGTTCTACTCATCTCTAGCAGAAGCACACCTTTTAAACATTTTGATCACACAATACCTTGCTTAACCTGTTGTGTCTTTCCATAGATCAAATAAATAGAAATGAAGAATAAGTAATTAACAGATGACCAGATTGCTCTGTAGCTTCCCCTTGTAATCTTACAAACAAACTGTGTGAACAGATAGCATCTAAAGAAAGATCACGAGAAGTCAGCAAGCCCGCACACACTGTGGAATGGTGATGACTCTGATCCCCATTTCAGTGATTAACTGAGATTACTTCCCTTTTCATTTAAAAACTTTCATGGCTGAGCAGAATCTTCCAAGTTGGTTTTTGGAGACACTGCATCTACCTTCTCCTCAGATTGCCAGCTTTCTGATTAAATGCAACATTATACATTTTTACCAACCCTTGCCTCTCAAGTATTGATTTTTGAGCAGTGAGCCGCTGGAGCCGAGTTTGGTAACATTATGGCCAATGCTTAGACTGATGAGCTCGGTTCTGATATTAGTTCTAATCTTCCTTTGAGGCCCACATCTTAGATTATGTTTTCTTTGACCCGTGTGGGAAGAGCTTGTTGGGGACTTCTCTAGGCTTCTATGGTGCCAGAGCAAGTCTCTGGGATGCAGGAACCACCTGACACCGTGCTTGTTTCCTTAGGTGAAAAGGAGGGACAAGTGCAATACCAAAAAGCATAATTGCTTTAGTGGCCTGTTTACTTTCAGTTGCATCTGAAACTTGGGTTTAGGTTCTTCAGGAGTCAGGAGTGGTCACAGCTTCCCCTGGCTATGAAGGGTACTCCCTCAAATGCCCTCTAAATGTCTTGCTGGCATGATCCTTGATTCCCTGCATGGCTAGTCTCTCCTCAAGTTATTCAGGACCTTGAACTGCTGCCAAATTTTAAAGCAAATTGCATCCTAGCAAATTACTCAACGTCTGCATGGTCAGTTCTCTCTGTATAATGGGGTTAAGAGTTCCTGACTCATACAGTTGTTATGGGAACTGAACACAGAGCACTTAGAGAGGGGTCTGCCCCATAGCAAGCTCACAGTAACTATAATTTCTGCAGCTGCTACAATAACTGTGGTTACTACTGATGCTTCTCATCACAAAGGCCCTCAACAATTTCTTCTTTGTACCTAAAACTGAACACAAACCCCTGGCTAAGGCTGTGAGGTCTGTGCCAGCTGCCTCATCTCTCCACCAGCCTCATGTCTCTCGTGCCCTCCACAGCAGCCCAGCTCTGTCTGTCCTTCACCCCGTGCTAGTCAGTGAGCCACTATCTGCCAGCCCCACACCTGCCCTCCCCATGGGTCTCAATGCTGAGCTGGCTCCCGGGTCACAGGCCTGCCTGCCTACTGCTCCCAGATCCTAACTGTCAGGGTGCTGGTTGGAAGGCACGTGGATTGGGGGACTGCAGCCCCCTGCTTCCTATTCCTGTCAGCTGTGCCTGGAGAAAAGGCCTTTCACAGTGTCTGCAGCAGCTGAGCCAGCATCTAGCCATTCTGGTGCTTCCAGAACCAGCCTCAAGGCATGTGATCAAAGACCCAGTCAGCAGAGCATCTGAGGGCACCATCCTCAGGCCTCTGGCTTCACCCCCACCTGCCTTTTCTCTGTGCAGCGGGCGGCCACTTACGCTGTGTGGCTTCTGCGTCCTGGTTACATCCCTTAGGTTACACATTCCCTATATTTCCCAGATGAGGCCTTTGTTTATGCCAGCCCCTTGGCTCCCCTGGTGGCTCAGACGGTAAAGCGTCTGCCTTCAGTGCGGGAGACCTGGGTTTGATCCTTGGGTTGGGAAGATCCTGTGGAGAAGGAAATGGCAATCCACTCCAGTAAGCTTGCCTGGAAAATTCCATGGACTGAGGGCTACAGTCCATGGGGTCACAAAGAGCTGGACACGACTGAGCAACTTCATTTCACTTGGCTCCAAGGGTTTTCCCCTCTCTCCTACCCTCTCCCTCCTCTGCCCCAGGGCTGGCTGCTGAGTCATACTTTAGGTATTGGGTTTAAAGTCTTCCCTGGTCTCTTCATCTAAAAGATTCTCACTTCTTTGTACTTAGTGTATCCTTCACTAGTTTAATTCTTATTATTTATCCAACTTGATAACTACTATTTGCATTTAGATTAAAATTTATAAGGGCAGCAAAAATATTTCTTTTTCATTTTTAGCATATCTTTAACTTCACAATCAAATAGTGCCTAGAACACAGCAGGTAAATCACTAGACATGTCTCCAAGGAGTAAGTACATTCCTATTACCTTGTGACTCAGAGCTCTGAAACTCCTTTCCAGGACGTGCTGCTCCTCCTGGCAAACAAACAACAAACTGAACTGCACCTGCTGTGAATGTTACTTTCTCTGGGCAGTTGAAACGCAAAGCTTTTTGCTCACTAAATATTAAGAATAAATCTTATAAGGTTACATGGCATTGTTAAAATAATCTTTTAGGGAACCTACAGAGGTAATTTTTTCCTTTTGCAGTTTACAAAATAAGATTAATATCAGTAAAGCAATTAACCTCCCACAGTATATCAATCAGTTTTGACAAGCACAGCCACCAGGGTCCCCAGAAAACTGCATTATGCTGAATCATGTTTCTTATCATGGTCCCACTGTGCCCTGGGTGTCTCTCTTAGCAGCATGAAGTTAGGGAGAGATTTTTGTTTTTCACTTTATTCTTTTAATCGAAGGATAATTGTTTTACAGAATTTTGTGGGTTTTCTCATACATCAACAAGGATCAGCCATAAGTAAACCCGTGTCCCCTCCCTCCCAAACATCTCCCTCTCCACCCTTCTAGATTGTCATAGAGCCCTTCTTTGGGTTCCCTAAGTCTTCTAGATTGCCACAGAGCCCCTGTTTGGGTTCCCTAAGTCTTACAGCAAATAGGGAAGGATATTTTAATCCATGGCTTTAGTGAAGATGAATGTGTCTGTGCTCTTGAACATTTCCTGTTTTTAAATTCAGAGAATTTCCCTTTGTAATATTTGCCTTCATTATGAAGTCTGGGCTCACAAACCACAAATCTGATTTTCATCTTATAACATTACTTATCTCCTGTTAGGTTATTTTATGTAAACCACACTGTAGCAACCCACTTTGAAAGACAACTAAGTGTGGAGGATGGTGGAGTCAACCAAACATGTGGAATGGCTACACCAAAACTGTTTCTCACACTAGTGGAGATACTGTGAACAGTCCAAGTTGTCAGCAATGCTCGCCTTTGTCTAGTGGGGTGGAGGGAGACAGCCCAACAATCTATGATTTCCTTCTCTATAAGAGGCTGGGTACCTACAACTTACCTTAGAGTTTTCTCTTCCCCACACCTTTCCATTTCTCCTTTTTTGATCCTTTCATCCTGAGGATATCCCAACAAATCTCATTTGTATGATGGTTCAAATACCCCTCAAATGTTAATTACTCTCAAAGGTACATCTAATCCTATAATTGCTCTCTTCCTTTCTGGTTCTTCTCTTCCCTGGAGTGTGACCAGAGCCCTCAGTTTTTTCCTCCAAGGATTCACCTGAGATGCACCCCCTCTGTGTCACTCATGTCTTCTCCCTATGTGGATCGCAGCACCTCACTTGTCAACCCACGTGTTGTTCATTCCACTCTGCCTTATGTGTGATGGGTCATTGAGGCAGATCCTCACACATTTCCAGGTTTTCTTATCTCTTGACCCAGGACTAGGATTTTTTTTTTTTCCGGTTCATTAGAGATTGGGACAGCCAATAAAAGGCTTCATTTATGGTGTGGGACACCCTAAGACTCTGTACAGCACTGAGCTATACTTCCGATGATGGCTGCACTGTCAAGTGGGAGGTTTATGAACACCTGAGTTCCCACCAACCAGGGATGGGCAGGAAGCATTTGCAAGGTACAAACTTTGTTGTTTTAATCAACTAGCATTTGAAGGTTGCTTATTACCTCAAAACATCATGGCTTATTCTGTATTAAACTCATTTATGTAAATGACCTTCACCTGTTCCAAAGTCCATATGATACATACATACATATATATATATATATGTATATGTATATATATATATGTATACATATATATACGTATATGTATATATATATATACGTATACATATATATATGACTTCATCAGGTCTTAGTTGTGACGTGCAGGATCTTTTTGAGGCAGTACTTGGCTTTATTTATGCCGTGTGGGCTTAGTTGCTTGACAGCATGTGGGATCTTAGTTTCCTGAAGAAGTTCAGGTTCCCCAATCCAACCCATGTCCACTGTATTGCAAGTCAGACTCTCTACCACTGAACCACCAGGGAAGTTCCAAGTCCAAGTATGCCCTACACTTATTTTTTAAATTAAGTTTTTTCATTAAAGGATAATTGCTTTACAGATTTTTTTTTTTTTTTGGTTTCTGCCAAGTGTCAACATCAATTGGCCATAGATACACATGTGTTCCCTACTTCTTGAACCCCCCTCCCATTTCCCTCCCCATCCCACCCCTCTGGGTTGTTACAGAGCCTCTATTTGAGTTCCCTCAGGCATACAGAAAACTCCCATTGCCTATGTATTTTACATATGGTAATGTAAGTTTCCATATTACTCTCATCTCACATGCTAGCAAAGTAATGCTCAAAGTTCTCCAAGTCAGGCTTTAATAGCATGTGAATCATGAACTTCCACATGTTCCAGCTGGATTTAGAAAAGGCAGAGGAAATTTACCTCTGCCTTTTTACCAGATCAAATTTACCACAGATCAAATTACCAACATCCAATGGATCATTGAAAAAGCAAAAGAGTTCCAGAAAAACATCTACATCTGCTTTATTGACTACAGCAAAGTCTTTTACTGTGTGGATCACAACAAACTATGGAAAATTCTTCAAGAGATAGCAATACCAGACCATCTGACTTGCCTCCTGAGAAATCAGTATGAAGGTCAAGAAGCAACAGTTAGAACTGTACATGGAACAATAGACTGGTTCCAAATCAAGAAAGGAGTACGCCAAGGCTGTATATTGTCACCCTGCTAATTTAACTTATATGCAGAGTGCACCATGTGAAATGCTGGCCTGGATGAAGCACAAGATTGTAAAGAGAAATATCAATAACCTCTGATATGCTGATGACACCACCCTTATGACAGAAAGTTAAGAACTAAAGAGCCTCTTGATGAAAGTGAAAGAGGAGAGTGAAAAAGTTGGCTTAAAACTCAACATTCAGGAAACTAAGATCATGGCATCTGGTCCCATCAGTTCAGTTCAGTTCAGTCACTCAGTTGTGTCTGACTCTTTGAGACCCCATGAACCGCAGCACACCAGGCCTCCCTGTCCATCACCAACTCCCGGAGTTCACCCAAACCCATGTCCATCAAGTCGGTGATGCCATCCAGCCATCTCATCCTCTGTCATCCCTTTCTCCTTTTTCCCTCAATCTTTCCCAGCATCAGGGTCTTTTCCAATGAGTCAGTTCTTTGCACTAGGTGGCCAAAGTATTGGAGTTTCAGCTTCAACATCAGTCCTTCCAATGAACACGCAGGACTGATCTTTAAGATGGACTGGTTGGATCTCCTTGCAATCCAAGGGACTCTCAAGAGTCTTCTCCAACAGCACAGTTCAAAAGCATCAACTCTTTGGCACTCAGCTTTCTTCACAGTCCAAATCTCAGAGAAAAACCATAGCCTTGACTAGACAGACCTTTGTTGGCAAAGTAATGTCTCTGCTTTTGAATATGCCAACTAGGTTAGTCATAAGTTTCCTTCCAAGGAGTAAGTGTCTTTTAATTTCTTGACTGCAATCACCATCTGCAGTGATTTTGGAGCCCGGAAAAATAAAGTCTGACACTGTTTCCACTGTTTCCCTATCTATTTGCCATGAAGTGATGGGACCGGTTGCCATGATCTTCGTTTTCTGAGTGTTGAGCTTTAAGCCAAGTTTTTCACTCTCCTCTTTCACCTTCATCAAGAGGCTCTTTAGTTCTTCACTTTCTGCCATAAGGGTGGTGTCATCTGCATATCTGAGGTCCCATCACTTCATGGCAAATAGATGGGGAAATAAGGGAAACGGTGACAGACTTTATTTTGGGAGGCTCCTAAATCTCTGCAGATGGTGACTGCAGCCATGAAATTAAAAGATGTTTGCTCCTTGGAAGAAAAGCTATGACAAACTTAGACAGCATATTAAAAAGCAGAGACATTAGAGATTTAAATATGGCAGAGGAGTAGATGGACATGGAGTACATCTCTCTCCATGGATACATCAGGAATACACCTTCAGACACAGAAGTGCATGCAGAACACCAGCTGAGAGCAGACAGGAGGACGTGACCAGTGGAAAAGAATATATAGAACCATGCAAAACCTGGTAGGATGAAGGAACTAGGGGAAAAAAACAAAAAATAAGAATGTTAGTAAGACTGGTCCTACCCTCAGTGGGTGAGAGAACTGAATCAGGGGTCAGATTCCCACATCAGGGCAATTGTCTGAGTCAGAGGAGAAACATTTAAGGCTGAGAGTGGAACAGCTGATCTGTGGCAGCGTAAATGGAATGAGAATCAGACAACCCTTGCTACAGCCATACATATGCCAGGCAGGAACCTGGGTCTCTGGGAAGGGACAGTGACTGGGAGCTGGAGTTTAGGAACTGTGCTGCAATCCCAGGGTGAGGGCTAATGTTGACTGTGGAGAGACGGATTGAGGGGATGTGAGGGAGAAGATTGTAGTGGGAAATGCCTGTGGAGGAAAGCCAGGCATACATGGAAGCAAGACTATACTGGTGAGTCACACGTAGCAGGTGGAGCCATCACCACAGCCTCTCTCTCCCCACAAGCCAGCATCTGCAGCTGAACAATCAAGAGGCTGGCCCATCAAATGCCTGACACACTGAGCTATAGATTAGGACCCCACCCAGGATGCCCCTTTAAGTGCCTCAAGACTGGGCAAAGAGGCCTTCTGATGACCAGCTACAAGAGACCCGAAAAAGGACTCTGATAGGGCCATGATTCCTGTGGCAGAGGCAGTCCGTGTCCCTGCACACTTGGTGCTGCCAGGGTCCCTGCAAGCCAAGCAACTTTCTCACTCAACCCTCATGGGGAAGAGCTGCCACAGGGGAAAAAAAAAAAAAAAAGTCTTGTGTTTATGTGCACAGTGTTGCTTTAGTCCTGTCTGACTCTATGCCACCCTGTAGACTGTGGCCTGCCAGACTTCTCTGTCAGGGAGGGGGATTCTCCAGGCAAGAATACTGGAGCATATTGGCCAATACTGGTTGCCAAAACCTTCTAGAGCACTATATTTCCTGCTGCCCTAGCCACCAACTCCCCTGGGTACCTGGTGCTGCCAGAACCCTTGCAACCAAGCAACTGCACCATCTCCATACCTGGCCCCACAGGGGCAAACCCAAGTCCTCCAGGGCAACCTCAGGACAAACTCCATTGGACAACCCACAGGTGGAGGTGGAAATAAAACTACAATTAAAACCCAGGGGGAGTGTGACTAAGGATGAAGACCCCAAACCTCCCACCAGCTGTACAAGCTACAGATTAAATCCACACAATCAACTAGGCAGACTCAGGGTCTGTGGAATATATAAAAGGTCATTGAGAGCTCCCACAGAAGAAAGCACACTAGTTCTGATAGCTGTGGACCTTGGAGGCAAGAACACACAGGAGTAGGACCAGGTTAGAATCCGAGCTGCTCCACAGCAAGTCCAGAGATCAGCACAGTGTTGGAGGGCATCCAAGTGAGGTGAGTTTTACTGTGACTCCCAGTGAGGGATAGGACTCTGACAGCAATGACTCAAGAAAAACATGTATTATTCCTATGTTTTGACTTGTTCTGTAGATTCTTTGGATTTTTTTCCTTTTTCCTTTCCTTTTTTTAAAACCCCTTCTGTTGTAGTTGTCAGTTTTATTGCTACTATGAAAATGAATTAAACTTTAGAGTTTCTTTTCTTTTTTTTCTCCCTCAGTCAAAATTTTTTATTGTAGTTAGAAACCTCTGCCTCTAAAATGGGCTTTTGAAATTCTGTAGAGTTTTCTTTTTTTCTCTTTCCTTTTAAAATTTAATTTTAAAAACCTATTATTTTTTCACATTTATTACTTTGTTTGTCCTTCTTATTGTTCTTCTCCCCATGAAGTTAATCTTTAATGTATGCAAATCTTCTTCATCTACCTCTATTTATCTTTGCATATCTGTTCTTTCTTTCTTTTCTTTCTTTCATTTCCTCTCAACATATTTGTTAGTTTTGTTTTCATTGCTTTATTCTGCAATTGGCATCTTGTTTTAGTTTTGTTTTCCAGTTTGTGCTTTAGTTACTTTTGTTCTTAACTGGTAAATATAATTTTTGATTTCCTTTGTTTACCAGGTCAATCTAACAAAAACTCAACACGAATTTCACCCTATACAAAGCTTACACAATCCACTAGACCAACCTAAGGATCACAGAAACCAAAAGGAAGAAATAATTCAACCTTGAAGCCTGGGAAAAGGAGACCTCAAGCAGAAGTTAAAAAAATAATAATTATGAAAAGGCAGAGAAATATTACACAAATGAAGGAACAAATTAGAAACATAGAAGTCCAACTAGATGAAGAGGAAATAGGCAAATTACCTGAAAAATAATTCAGAAAAATGATAGTAAAATGATCAAAAACCTTGAAAACAGAATGGGGAAAATGAAAGAATGAATTATCAAAGACCTAGGAGAATTAAGCAAATAAATAAACAGAGACAAACAATACAATTACTGAAATTAAAAATACTTGAGAAAGAATCAATAGCAGAATATATGAAGCAGAAGAACAAATCAGTGAGCTGGAAGATAAAATGGTGGAAATAACTTCTGAAGAGCAAAATAAAGAAAAAAGAATGAAAAGAACTGAGGATAGTTTCAGAGACCTCTGGGACAATATCAAACACACCAACATTTGAATTATAAGGGTCTCAGAAGAAGAAGAGTAAAAGAAAGGGTGCAAGAAAATTTTTAAAAAGATTATACTTGAAAATTTCCCCAACATGGAAAAAGAAAAGGTCAATCAAATCCAACAAACACAAAGAGTCCTATACAAGATAAATCCAAGGAGAAACACACCAAGATACATAGTAATCAAAAGACAATCACAAAACACAAAGAAAAAATATTAAAAGCAGCAAGGGAAAAGAACAAGTAACATACAAGGGAAACCCCATATGTTTCACAATTGATCTTTCAGCAGAAACTGAAACTTTCTGCAGGCCAGAAGGGAATGGCAGGATATATTTAAAGTACTGAAAGGGAAAAATCTGCAACCAAGATTACTGTATCCAACTAGGATCTCATTCAAAATTGATGGAGAAATAAAAAGCTTTCCAGACAAGGAAAAGATAAGAGAATTCAGTATCACTAAACCAGCTTTAAAATAAATGTTAAAGGGACTTAAATAGTCAAGAAATACAAGAGAAGAAAAAAGATCTACAAAATCAACCCCAAATGATTAAGAAAATGTCAATAGGAACATATATATCAATAAATACTTCAAATAGAAATGGATTAAATGCTCAAACCAAAAGATACATACTGGCTGAATGGATATGAAAACAAGACCTATATACATACTCTCTACAAAAAACCCACTTCAGACATAAAGACACATACAGACTGTGAGTGAAAGGACAGAAAAATATATTCCATGCAAATGGGAATCAAAAGAAAGCTGGAGTAGCAATCTTCATATCAGATAAAAGAGACCTTAAAGTAAAGAATATCACAAGAGACAAGGAAAGGCACTACATAATGATCAAGGGATCAGTCTAAGAGGAAGACATCACAATTGTAAATATCTATGCACCAAACATAAGAGCACTTCAATACATAAGACAAACAATACAGACATAAAAGGAGAAATCAATAGTAACACAATAATAGTAGGAGATTTTAATACCCCACTGACACCAATGGAAAGATTATTAAAACAGAAAACTAATAAGGAAACACTAGTCTTACATGGTACATTAGGTGAAAAGGAGCTCATGGATATTTTCATAACATTCCAGCCAAATGCAGAATACACATTCTTCTCAAGTGCACATAGCACATTCTCAAGGATAGATCACATGTTGGGTCAAAAATTAAACCTCAGTAAGTTTTAAAAAATGAAATCATATAAGGCATTTTCTCCAACCACAATACTGTGAGAAAAGATATCAATTAAAAGAAAGAAGAAAAAAAAAAGACTGTAGGAAGCACACCACATGGAGAGTAAACAGTATTTTTCTAAATAACCAACATGTTACTGAAGAAAACAAAAGGGGGAAATTTTTTTTTTCTAGAAACAAATGATAATGAAAACACAACATCCCCAAACCTGTCAGTTCAGTTCAGTTCAGTCACTCAGTCATGTCCTACTCTTTATGACCCCATGAATCACAGCACGCCAGGCCTCCCTGTCCATCACCATCTCCTGGAGTTCACTCAAACTCATGTCCATTGAGTTGGTGATGCCATCCAGCCATCTCATCCTCGGTCGTCCCCTTCTCCTCCTCACCCCAATCCCTCCCAGTATCAGAGTCTTTTCCAACGAGTCAACTCTTTGCATGAGGTGGCCAAAGTACTGGAGTTTCAGCTTTAGCTTCATTCCTTCCAAAGAACACCCAGGGCTGATCTCCTTTAGAAGGGGCTGGTTGGATCTCCTTGCAGTCCAAGGGACTCTCAAGAATCTTCTCCAACACCCCAGTTCAAAATCATCAATTATTTGGCACTCAGCTTTCTTTACAGTCCAACTCTCACATCCATACATGACCACAGGAAAAACCATAACCTTGACTAGACGGACCTTTGATGGCAAAGTAATGTCTCTGCTTTTCAATATACTATCTAGGTTGGTCAAAACTTTTCTTCCAAGGAGTAAGCGTCTTTTAATTTCATGGCTACAGTCACCATCCGCAGTGATTTTGGAGCCCCCCAAAATAAAGTCTGACAGTTTTCACTGTTTCCCTATCTATTTCCCATGAAGTGATGGGACCAGATGCCGCAAAGCAGTTCTAAGAAGGAAGTTTATAGCAATACAATCCTACCTCAAGAAACAAGAAAAGCAAAGAATAGACAACCTAATTTCACACCTAAAACAACTGAAAAAAAGAACAACAACAACAAACACCCAAAATTAGTAGAAGGAAATAAATCGTAAAGAACTGAGCAGAAATAAATGAAAAAGACAAGAAAGAAGCAATAGTCAATATTAATAAAACTAAAAGCTGGTTCTTTGAGTACATAAACAAAATTGATAAACCTTTAGTCAGACTCATCTGGAAAAAGAGAGAATAATCAAATCAACAAAATTAGAGATTAAAAAGGAGAGGTTACTTATTCTATGAGGCCACCATCACCCTAATACCAAAACCAGAAAAAAATGCCACAAAAAAGAAAAATACAGGCCAATATCACTGATGAACATAGACGCAAAAATCATCAACAAAAATCTAGCAAACAGAATCCAGCAACATATTAAAAACATCATACATCATGACCAAGGGGGCTTTATCCCAGGGATGCAAGGATTCTTCAATATTCACAAGTCAATCAATGAGATATACCACATTAACAAATTGAAAGACAAAAACCATATGATTATCTCAATAGATGCAGAGAAAGCCTTTAACAAAGTTCAACATCGATTTATGATAAAACCCTCCAGAATGCATGCCTAGGAGGAACATACCTCAACATAATAAAAGCCATATATGATAAACCCACAGCAAACATTATCCTCAGTGGTGAAAAATTGAAAGCATTTCCCCTAAAGTCAGGAATAAGGCAAGGTGCCCACTCCCATCATTACTATTCAACATAGTTTTGGAAGTTTTAGCCACAGCAATCAGAGCAGAAAAAGAAATAAAAGGAATCCAGATTGGAAAAGAAGAAGTAAAACTCTCACTGTTTGCAGATGACATGATCCTCTACATAGAAAACACTAAAGACTCCACCAGAAAATTACTAGAGCTAATCGATGAATATAGTAAAGTTGCAGGATATAAAATTAAAATACAGAAATCCCTTGCATTCCTACACACTAACAATGAGAAAATAGAAAGAGAAATTAAGGAAACAATTCCATTCACCATTGCAATGAAAAGAATAAAACACTTAGGAATATATCTACCTAAAGAAACTAAAGACCTATATATAGAAAACTATAAAATACTTGTGAAAGAAATCAAAGAGGACATTAATAGAGAAATATACCATGTTCATGGATTGGAAGAATCAATATAGTGAAAATGACTATACTACACAAAGCAATTTATAGATTCAATGCAATCCCTATCAAANACTATCTAGGTTGGTCAAAACTTTTCTTCCAAGGAGTAAGCGTCTTTTAATTTCATGGCTACAGTCACCATCCGCAGTGATTTTGGAGCCCCCCAAAATAAAGTCTGACAGTTTTCACTGTTTCCCTATCTATTTCCCATGAAGTGATGGGACCAGATGCCGCAAAGCAGTTCTAAGAAGGAAGTTTATAGCAATACAATCCTACCTCAAGAAACAAGAAAAGCAAAGAATAGACAACCTAATTTCACACCTAAAACAACTGAAAAAAAGAACAACAACAACAAACACCCAAAATTAGTAGAAGGAAATAAATCGTAAAGAACTGAGCAGAAATAAATGAAAAAGACAAGAAAGAAGCAATAGTCAATATTAATAAAACTAAAAGCTGGTTCTTTGAGTACATAAACAAAATTGATAAACCTTTAGTCAGACTCATCTGGAAAAAGAGAGAATAATCAAATCAACAAAATTAGAGATTAAAAAGGAGAGGTTACTTATTCTATGAGGCCACCATCACCCTAATACCAAAACCAGAAAAAAATGCCACAAAAAAGAAAAATACAGGCCAATATCACTGATGAACATAGACGCAAAAATCATCAACAAAAATCTAGCAAACAGAATCCAGCAACATATTAAAAACATCATACATCATGACCAAGGGGGCTTTATCCCAGGGATGCAAGGATTCTTCAATATTCACAAGTCAATCAATGAGATATACCACATTAACAAATTGAAAGACAAAAACCATATGATTATCTCAATAGATGCAGAGAAAGCCTTTAACAAAGTTCAACATCGATTTATGATAAAACCCTCCAGAATGCATGCCTAGGAGGAACATACCTCAACATAATAAAAGCCATATATGATAAACCCACAGCAAACATTATCCTCAGTGGTGAAAAATTGAAAGCATTTCCCCTAAAGTCAGGAATAAGGCAAGGTGCCCACTCCCATCATTACTATTCAACATAGTTTTGGAAGTTTTAGCCACAGCAATCAGAGCAGAAAAAGAAATAAAAGGAATCCAGATTGGAAAAGAAGAAGTAAAACTCTCACTGTTTGCAGATGACATGATCCTCTACATAGAAAACACTAAAGACTCCACCAGAAAATTACTAGAGCTAATCGATGAATATAGTAAAGTTGCAGGATATAAAATTAAAATACAGAAATCCCTTGCATTCCTACACACTAACAATGAGAAAATAGAAAGAGAAATTAAGGAAACAATTCCATTCACCATTGCAATGAAAAGAATAAAACACTTAGGAATATATCTACCTAAAGAAACTAAAGACCTATATATAGAAAACTATAAAATACTTGTGAAAGAAATCAAAGAGGACATTAATAGAGAAATATACCATGTTCATGGATTGGAAGAATCAATATAGTGAAAATGACTATACTACACAAAGCAATTTATAGATTCAATGCAATCCCTATCAAACTACCAATGGTATTTTTCACAGAGCTAGAAAAAATAATTTCACAGTTTGTATGGAAACATAAAAAACCTTGAATAGCCAAAGCAATCATGAGAAAGAAGAATGGAACTGGAGGAATCAACCTGCCTGACTTCAGGCTCTACTACAAAGCCACAGTCATCAAGACAGTATAGCACTGGCACAAAGACAGAAATATAGATCAATGGAACAAAATAGAAAGCCTAGAGATACATCCAGGCACCTATGGACACCTTATCTTCAACAAAGGAGGCAAGAATATACAATGGAGTAAAGACAATCTCTTTAACAAGTGGTGCTGGGAAAACTGGTCAACCACTGGTAAAAGAATATTATCAGAGAAATGAAAATCAAAACCACAGTGAGGTACCATTTCACGCCAGTCAGAATGGCTGCAACCCAAAAGTCTACAAGTAATAAATGCTAGAGAGGGTGTGGAGAAAAGGGAACCCTCTTGCACTGTTGGTGGGAATGCAAACTAGGAAAGCCACTATGGAGAAGAGTGTAGATTCCTTAAAAAACTGGAAATAGAACTGCCTTATGACCCAGCAATCCCACTGCTGGGCATACACACCGAGGAAACCCGAATTGAAAGAGACACATGTACCCCAATGTTCATTGCAGCATTATTTATAATTGCCAGGACATGGAAACAACCCAGATGTCCATCAACAGATGATTGGATAAGAAAGCTGTGGTACATATACACAATGGAGTATTACTCAGCCCTTAAAAAGAATAAGTTTGACTCAGTTCTAATGAGATGGATGAAACTGGAGCCGATTATACAGAGTGAAGTAAGCCAGAAAGAAAAACACCAATACAGTATACTGACA
>SJYW01021267.1:266074-341974 GCA_006410735.1 Raphicerus campestris | reverse complement strand
AAAAAAAAAAGACTGTAGGAAGCACACCACATGGAGAGTAAACAGTATTTTTCTAAATAACCAACATGTTACTGAAGAAAACAAAAGGGGGAAATTTTTTTTTTCTAGAAACAAATGATAATGAAAACACAACATCCCCAAACCTGTCAGTTCAGTTCAGTTCAGTCACTCAGTCATGTCCTACTCTTTATGACCCCATGAATCACAGCACGCCAGGCCTCCCTGTCCATCACCATCTCCTGGAGTTCACTCAAACTCATGTCCATTGAGTTGGTGATGCCATCCAGCCATCTCATCCTCGGTCGTCCCCTTCTCCTCCTCACCCCAATCCCTCCCAGTATCAGAGTCTTTTCCAACGAGTCAACTCTTTGCATGAGGTGGCCAAAGTACTGGAGTTTCAGCTTTAGCTTCATTCCTTCCAAAGAACACCCAGGGCTGATCTCCTTTAGAAGGGGCTGGTTGGATCTCCTTGCAGTCCAAGGGACTCTCAAGAATCTTCTCCAACACCCCAGTTCAAAATCATCAATTATTTGGCACTCAGCTTTCTTTACAGTCCAACTCTCACATCCATACATGACCACAGGAAAAACCATAACCTTGACTAGACGGACCTTTGATGGCAAAGTAATGTCTCTGCTTTTCAATATACTATCTAGGTTGGTCAAAACTTTTCTTCCAAGGAGTAAGCGTCTTTTAATTTCATGGCTACAGTCACCATCCGCAGTGATTTTGGAGCCCCCCAAAATAAAGTCTGACAGTTTTCACTGTTTCCCTATCTATTTCCCATGAAGTGATGGGACCAGATGCCGCAAAGCAGTTCTAAGAAGGAAGTTTATAGCAATACAATCCTACCTCAAGAAACAAGAAAAGCAAAGAATAGACAACCTAATTTCACACCTAAAACAACTGAAAAAAAGAACAACAACAACAAACACCCAAAATTAGTAGAAGGAAATAAATCGTAAAGAACTGAGCAGAAATAAATGAAAAAGACAAGAAAGAAGCAATAGTCAATATTAATAAAACTAAAAGCTGGTTCTTTGAGTACATAAACAAAATTGATAAACCTTTAGTCAGACTCATCTGGAAAAAGAGAGAATAATCAAATCAACAAAATTAGAGATTAAAAAGGAGAGGTTACTTATTCTATGAGGCCACCATCACCCTAATACCAAAACCAGAAAAAAATGCCACAAAAAAGAAAAATACAGGCCAATATCACTGATGAACATAGACGCAAAAATCATCAACAAAAATCTAGCAAACAGAATCCAGCAACATATTAAAAACATCATACATCATGACCAAGGGGGCTTTATCCCAGGGATGCAAGGATTCTTCAATATTCACAAGTCAATCAATGAGATATACCACATTAACAAATTGAAAGACAAAAACCATATGATTATCTCAATAGATGCAGAGAAAGCCTTTAACAAAGTTCAACATCGATTTATGATAAAACCCTCCAGAATGCATGCCTAGGAGGAACATACCTCAACATAATAAAAGCCATATATGATAAACCCACAGCAAACATTATCCTCAGTGGTGAAAAATTGAAAGCATTTCCCCTAAAGTCAGGAATAAGGCAAGGTGCCCACTCCCATCATTACTATTCAACATAGTTTTGGAAGTTTTAGCCACAGCAATCAGAGCAGAAAAAGAAATAAAAGGAATCCAGATTGGAAAAGAAGAAGTAAAACTCTCACTGTTTGCAGATGACATGATCCTCTACATAGAAAACACTAAAGACTCCACCAGAAAATTACTAGAGCTAATCGATGAATATAGTAAAGTTGCAGGATATAAAATTAAAATACAGAAATCCCTTGCATTCCTACACACTAACAATGAGAAAATAGAAAGAGAAATTAAGGAAACAATTCCATTCACCATTGCAATGAAAAGAATAAAACACTTAGGAATATATCTACCTAAAGAAACTAAAGACCTATATATAGAAAACTATAAAATACTTGTGAAAGAAATCAAAGAGGACATTAATAGAGAAATATACCATGTTCATGGATTGGAAGAATCAATATAGTGAAAATGACTATACTACACAAAGCAATTTATAGATTCAATGCAATCCCTATCAAACTACCAATGGTATTTTTCACAGAGCTAGAAAAAATAATTTCACAGTTTGTATGGAAACATAAAAAACCTTGAATAGCCAAAGCAATCATGAGAAAGAAGAATGGAACTGGAGGAATCAACCTGCCTGACTTCAGGCTCTACTACAAAGCCACAGTCATCAAGACAGTATAGCACTGGCACAAAGACAGAAATATAGATCAATGGAACAAAATAGAAAGCCTAGAGATACATCCAGGCACCTATGGACACCTTATCTTCAACAAAGGAGGCAAGAATATACAATGGAGTAAAGACAATCTCTTTAACAAGTGGTGCTGGGAAAACTGGTCAACCACTGGTAAAAGAATATTATCAGAGAAATGAAAATCAAAACCACAGTGAGGTACCATTTCACGCCAGTCAGAATGGCTGCAACCCAAAAGTCTACAAGTAATAAATGCTAGAGAGGGTGTGGAGAAAAGGGAACCCTCTTGCACTGTTGGTGGGAATGCAAACTAGGAAAGCCACTATGGAGAAGAGTGTAGATTCCTTAAAAAACTGGAAATAGAACTGCCTTATGACCCAGCAATCCCACTGCTGGGCATACACACCGAGGAAACCAGAATTGAAAGAGACACATGTACCCCAATGTTCACTGCGGCATTTTTTATAATAGCCAGGACATGGAAGCAACCTAGATGTTTATCAGCAGATGAATGGATAAGAAAGCTGTGGTACATATACACAATGGAGTATTACTCAGCCATTAAAAAGAATACATTTGAATCAATTCTAATGAGGTAGATGAAACTGGAGCTGATTATACAGAGTGAAGTAAGCCAGAAAGAAAAACATCAATATAGTATACTAACACAAATATATGGAATTTAGAAAGATGGTAATGATAACCCTGTATGCGAGATAGCAGAAGAGACACAGATGTCTAGAACAGTTTTTTGGACTCTGTGGGAGAGGGAGAGGGTGGGATCATTTGGGAGAATGGCATTGAAACATTTATAATATCGTATAAGAAACGAATCATCAGTCTAGGTTCGATGCATGGAACTGGATACTTGGAGCTGGTGCACTTGGATGACCCAGAGGGATGGTATGGGGAGGCCTTCTCTGCATCTATTGAGATAATCATATGATTTTTATTTTTCAGTTTATTAATGTGGTAAATTACATTGATTGANTGCTGCTCAGATTTCTGGGAGCGCCAGTGGGGCTCCTTCTCAGGCAGATGATGATTGTTCAGAGTGCCCCAGAAGGCTTAGTTTGTAAAGAAACCTGCTTAATTCTCTTGCGCCGCCAGACACCGGAGGGGGATGGTCTGCGACAGACCAGCTATTTCCAATCGGTCCTTTGTTCTGTGCGCGGGACTGTCGCGAGCATTCCGCGTGGTGGTTATTATTTCACAGTCTGGTGCCAGTCCATGCCAGACTGCCTTGGCCACGCACGGACCGGATTCTGGCCGCGTTACGACCCGATTCTCGCGAAAATCCCCGAAGTCTGCTTTTCCCCCGGCCCGCCTGCCAGAAAACTTCGTCTGCCGGGTCGCGGCTGGCGGATCGCGGCTGCCGGGTCCCGCTCCTCCCTGCCCAGCACCCACTCGCCGGTGCCGGGGGCAGGCGCTTGCGCTGCCTATCCGCCGGGAGACCTGCTGCTGGATTCGTATTCCCTTGGTTTTAATCACCCATTTTTCCTTCCTGTCATGTTGCCGTCTGTGCTTCCCAGGTTAGACCTAGACACGGCTGTGTGAGAGTTTCCTGGAGATTGGAGCTCTCTCTTCTTAACAGTCTCTTCCCGGGACAGGATTCCCTTCCCGGGAACGGGGCTCCCTCCCTACCTCCTTTGTCTTTTTTCTCATCCCTTAGATTTGTTCCTACCTGTTTTTGTAGCCGATGATCTGCTTTGCTGGATGCCTGATGTCCTCTGCCAGCATTCAGAAGTTGTTTTGTGGAGTTTATTCAGCTTGAAATGTTCTTTTGATGAAGTAGTGAGGGAGGGAGTGTTTTCCCCGTCCTATTCCTCCGCCGTCTTTTTCGTGAATCAGTTCTAATGAGGTGGATAAACCTAGAGCCTATTATACAGAGTGAAGTAAGTCAGAAAGAAAAACACCAATACAGTATATCAAAGCATATATATGGAATTTAGAAAGATGGTAATGATGACTCTATATGTGAGACACTTAAAGAGACATAGATGGAAAGAACAGACTTTTGGACTCTGGGAGAAGGCAAGGGTGGGATGGTTTGAGAGAATAGCATTCAAACATGTATATTACCATATGTGAAACAGATCACCAGTCCAAGTTTGAATCATGAAACAGGGTACTCCAAACTGGTGCATTGGGCCAACCCTTAGGGATGGGATGGGGAGGGAGGTGGGAGGGGGGTTCAGGATGGGGGACACATGTACAACCATGGCTGATTCATGTGAATGTGTGGCAAAAACCACTACAATATTGTAAAGTAATTAGCAACCAATTAAATAAAAAAATAACTTTTTTTTAAAAAAGGAGAGGTTACAACAGACTGCAGAAATACAAAGGATTATAATAGACTATTATCCACAAAACATGGCTACAGAATTGATAACCTGTAGAAATAAGCCAGATTCTTAGAAAAGTTCAATCATCCTAGACTGAACCAGGAAGAAACAGAAATTATGAACAACCCAAATATCAGCACTGTAATTGAAGCTATGATTAAAAAAAAAAATCTCCCAGAAATCAAAAGCCCAGGACCAGATGGCTTCACAGAAGAATTCCAGCAAATATTTAGAGAAGAGCTAATGTTTATCCTTCTAAAACTCTTCCAAAAAATGGGAGATTATATACAGACTTCAGATTATATACAGACTTCAGATTATACTACAAAGCTACAGTCATCAAGACAGTATGGTACTGGTACAAAAACAGAAATGTACCGCAATGGGACAAAATAGAAAGTCCAAAAATAATCCCATGTATCCATGGATACCTTATTTTTGACAAAGGAGGCAAGAATATACAATGGGGCAAAGATAGCCTCTTCAATAAATGGTGCTAGGAAAACTGGACAGCTACATGTAAAAGAATGAAATTGAATACTTCCTAAAGCTATACAAAAAGATAAACTCAAAATGGATTATAGACCTAAGTGTAAGACTAGAAACTATAAAACTCTTAGAGGAAAATGTAGGCAGAACACTTTATGACATGAACCAAACAAGATTCCCTGTGACTCAGCTCCTAGAAAATGGAAATAAAAACAAAAGTAAACAAGTGGGACCTGATTAAACTCAAAAGCTTTTGCACAGCCAAGGAAACATTAAGCAAGGTGAAAAGACAACCCTCAGAATGGGAAAAACAATAGCAAATAAAAGAACCGACAAAGGATTAATTTCCAAAATATACGAGCAGCTCATAAAACTCAATACCAGAAAAACAAACAACCGAATCAAAAAGTGGAGAAAAAAAACCTAAACAGACATTTCCCCAAAGAAGACATACTGATGGCTAACAAACACATGAAAAGAGGCTCAACATTGCTCATTATTAGATAAATGCAAATCAAAACTACGGTGAGATATCCTCTCACAGCATTCAGAATGGCCTTCATCAAAAAGTCTACAAACTATAAATGTTGGAGAGGGTGTGGAGAAGTGGGAATGCTCTTGAATGTTGGTAGGAATGTAAATTGATACAGCCACTATGGAAGATGGTATGGATATTCCTTAGTAAACTAGCAATAAAACCACCATATGACCCAGAAATCACATGCCTAGACATATACCCTGAGCAAACCATAATTGAAACAGACACATGTATCCCATTGTTCATTGCAGCACTGTTTACAATAGCTAGAGCATGGAAGCAACCTAGATGTCCATCAACAGATGAATGAATAAAGAAGTTGTGGTACATATACACAATGCAATATTGCTCAGCCATGTAAAGGAACACCTCTGAGTTAGTTCTAATGAGGTGGATGAACCTAGAACCTATTATACAGAGTGAAGTGAGTTAGAACGAGAAAGATAAATATCATATTTTTTATGCATATATATGGAATATAGAAAAATGGTACTGAAGAATTTATTCATAGGGCAGCAATGGAGAAACCAACATAGAGAAAAGACTTATGGACATGGGGAGAGGGGAAGAGAGGGTGAGATGTATGGAAAGAGTAACATGGAAACTTACATTATCATATGTAAAATAGACTGCCAATGGGAATTCGCTGTATGGCTCAGGAAACTCAAACAGGGGCTCTGTGTCAACCTGAAGGGATGGTATGGGGAGGAAGATGGGAGGTGGTTCAGGAGGGAGGGGATATATATATACCTGACGTATGACTGATTCAAGTAGAGGTTTGACATAAAAAAAAAATTCTGTAAAGCAATTATCCTTCAATAAAAAAAAATACATTAAAAAAAAGCAGAGACATTACTTTACTTTTCTGACAATGGTCCATCTAGTCAAAGCTATGGTTTTTGCAGTAGTCATGTATGCGTGTTATAGTTGGACTATAAAAAAAGCTGTAACTGAAAATTTGATGCTTTTTGAACTGTGATGTTGGAGAAGACTCTTGAGACTCCCTTGGACTGCAAGGAGATCCAACTAGCCCATCCTAAAGGAAATCAGTGCTGAGTATTCGTTGGAAGGACTGATGCTGAAGCAGAAACTCCAATACTTTGGCCACCTGATAAGAACTGACTCATTGGGAAAGACCCTGATGCTGGGAAAGATTGACGGTGGGAGGAGAAGGGGATGACAGAGGGTGAAGTGATTGGATGGTATCACCAATTCAATGGACATGAGTTTGAGCAAGCTCCAGGAGTTTGTGATGGACAGGGAGGCCTGGAGTGTTGCGGTCCATGGGGTCACAAAGAGTTGGACACAACTGAGCTACTGAACTGTTGTCAGATCTAGTGTGTTTTTTGTGGGAAAGCTCATTGTCTTTTTGTATATTCCATAGATAACAGAGTCTGCCTAGTTGATCATGTAAATTTAATCTACAGCTTGTACAGCTGGTGGGAAGGTTTTGGGTCTTCTTCCTTAGCCACACTGCCCCTGGGTTTCAACTATGGTTTTATCTCCACCCTGAGATGTAAATTTTTCACTGGGTAAGTTGTCCTGAGGATGACCTGGAAGGCTTGTGTCTGCTGCAGTGAGGGCCAGATGACCCAAGTGCAACTTCTTGGGCCACAGGGTCCCTGGCAGCACTGGGTTCTCAGGGGAGCCAGTGGCTAAGGCAGCAGGAAACATGTGCTGTAGATGGGCATAGAAACCAAGTCTAGTTCTTGCCTGGAGACTCTTATAGACAGAGAAGCTTGGCAGGCCACAGGCTACAGTCCACAGGGTCAGAAAGAACTGGACATGACCACAGCAAGTCTGCAAGCCCAGATGCAAGATTTTTTTCTAGCCTCTGGCAGCTCCATCCCAGTGGGGATGAATCATGGATGTGGCACAGTTGCTTGGATCACGGGGACCCTGGCAATGCCAGTTATGCAGGAGTGCTGGTGGTTATTGTCACAGGGGATATGGTGCTATTAGGGCTGTTTATAGTCTGTGACAGCTCTGCCCCAGTGAGGACTGAGCATGAAGCTGGTTTAGCTGCTTGGGTCATGGGGACCCTGGTGGTGCTAAGTGTGCATGGGCATAGAGTGCCTCAGCCACAGGAGCTGTGGCCCTATCAGAGTCTTTTTCTAGCTCCTGGTATCTGGCTATCAGAAGGCTTCTGTGTCTGGTCCTTCTCTGTTGCTCTGCTCATTCAGCCACTTAAAGGGCCCCTTTGGCTGGGGTCCTACTCTGTTGTTCTGAGTGTCAGGCACTTAAAGGGCCATCCTCCCTATTGCTCAGCTGCCAATGTGATGCTGGTGTGTGGGGAGAGAGAGGCTACAGTGATGGTTCCGCCCCCTCCACATGACTCAGGAGCATGGAATTTCCTACCACTATCTCCTCTTTCCTGTCCCTTTGGGCCATCTCTCTGCATTCAGCAGCAGACCTCACCCAGGGATTGCTCCACAATCATTACACTCCAGCTCCCTCCCAGCCACCATGCCTTCTAGGGGACCTGCATCCCTGTCTGGCATACGTACAGCAAGAATTATGTGCAATTCTCATTGCATTTAGACTGTCACAGGTCAACTGCTTCACTCTCAGCCTCAAATGTTTCTCCTCTGTCCCAAACAATTGCCCCAGTGTTGGGGCTGGACTCTGGCTTCAGTTCCCCCACCTGGCAAAGGCAGGTCCAGTCCTACTTACTCTCCTCTTTTCCTCCCAACTTCCTTCATCCTACCAAGTTTTGCATGGTTCTATGTATTCTTTTCTGGGGATCGGTTTCTTCTGCCCATTCTCAGCTGGTGCTGCAAGCTCTTCTGTGTCTGAAGGTGTATTCCTGATGTATACATGGATGTACTCCACATCTACCTATTCCTCCTCCTTCTTGTTCCTCCTTCAGCATCCCCTACCTTTTAAACCACACACAAGGTCATTTTACCCAGTAATTGCTCAAAAACAAGGTTCTTTGAATGTGACATATATTCAATAAAACCACACATAACAAAGTTAAGAAAAATGTATGTGTTGTTGACAGAAAAAAAAAAAAAAAAACAGCACAACCTAAAAGCTGAGAATTATGTTTCATTTGGTGAACTTTCTGAGCACATCAAGCCAGGGAAATAACCTCTCGGCTCTGAGGGACAGCTCTTAAGAAGTAAATGAAGAACCAGAATATATAGGAAATTTTCAACAAAAGCCAGATAGTTGGAACATCAAAAGATTATTGTTAATGAAAGAAAACCAGATATCTCAAGCAATGAATTTAATGCTTCTGGGAAGATGCAAGAGTCTGGAAATCACTCCTTTGATATAAACCTTAGCTCTCTGGAGCCAGTATCCCATGCTTTCCTGTCCTGAGTCCACTGGGTACACCAACAGGCTGGGGTGACTGAGGGCTTGACAGCTGTAGCATTTTTTGTTTACTGATATGGCAGGTGACATTTTTCAATTGTGGGTGTGTTCTTAAGGAGGTGGAAAAAATTCCTTTCTTACTGCTGAAGTGAAACATGTGGTATGGATACACTGGTGATTTCTGATAATGTTCAAGATGAAACTAAGTGAGTGCAGTATTCAGTTCAGTTCAGTCGCTCAGTCATGTCTGACTCTTTATGACCCCATGAATTGCAGCATGCCAGGCCTCCCTGTCCATCACCATCTCCCAGAGTTCACTCAAACTCTCATCCATCGAGTTGGTGATGCCATCCAGCCATCTCATCCTCTGTCGTCCCCCTTTCCTCCTGACCCCAATTCCTCCTAGCATCAGAGTCTTTTCCAATGAGTCAACTCTTTGCATGAGGTGGCCAAAGTACTGGGGTTTCAGCTTTAGCATCATTCCTTCCAAAGAACACCCAGGGCTGATCTCCTTTAGAATGGACTGGTTGGATCTCCTTGCAGTCTAAGGGACTCTCAAGAGTCTTCTCCAACACCACAGTTCAAAAGCATCAATTCTTCAGTGCTCAGCCTTTTCACAGTCCGACTCTCACATCCATACATGACCACTGGTAAAACCATAGCCTTGACTAGATGGACCTTTGTTGGCAAAGTAATGTCTCTGCTTTTCAATATGCTATCTAGATTGGTCATAACTTTTCTTCCAAGGAGTAAGCATCTTTTAATTTCATGGCTGCAATCACCAAGTGTTGGGTATATTAAAAAAAAATGAAAACAAAATTGTACTGCTTTTACAAAAAGAGAGCTTTTATTTTCCTGACACAGCTATTTCTCAGGATAATACAAAATATTTGCTTTATTATATTAAGGGATCATTTGGCTTTTAAAAAAAGGATAATTATCATTTATTAAAATGTTTTATAAGTTCAATATGAAGTTAGCAGAATCAAATGTTGAAAGCAGTAATATCTAGGAAGTGAGCAGCAGTTTTTATCCAAGGAAGTCAAAGGTCCTGTTTAGATGCATTTATAGACCTGTTATGTTATATCCCATGCTGAAGGGATGCAAAAATTCAACAAATATCCAACTGAACCAGGAAAGATCCAAGTAGGGTAGGCTTAGGCTCAGCATAGGCTGGATAGAGAGAGGAGACTTCTTGCACAAGAGTGCCCCCAGGAAGAGAGATCTGGTAGCTTGGCCAATGGAATTTCTGTTAGAATGAGATGGCCAGGCACCCATCAGGTTATCAATTCTTTTGGATCTTCTGTGTATAAATCTATTCCATGGAAACTACATGTCAAAGTAGAGAAAGCAAGCATTGAAAGTCATTATACAGAGTCATAGAGTGAGAATCAGGCATACAACATGAAGTCAAGAGCTTGCAGCTGATTAGAAAGCAGTTTTCTGGTTCACTCTTTTATCTCCTTTTATCTCCTGATAAGCTGCCAAGGAATTCCCCAGACACCTTAGAAAGAAAAGACCATTTCTTACTCTNAAGTGTTGGGTATATTAAAAAAAAATGAAAACAAAATTGTACTGCTTTTACAAAAAGAGAGCTTTTATTTTCCTGACACAGCTATTTCTCAGGATAATACAAAATATTTGCTTTATTATATTAAGGGATCATTTGGCTTTTAAAAAAAGGATAATTATCATTTATTAAAATGTTTTATAAGTTCAATATGAAGTTAGCAGAATCAAATGTTGAAAGCAGTAATATCTAGGAAGTGAGCAGCAGTTTTTATCCAAGGAAGTCAAAGGTCCTGTTTAGATGCATTTATAGACCTGTTATGTTATATCCCATGCTGAAGGGATGCAAAAATTCAACAAATATCCAACTGAACCAGGAAAGATCCAAGTAGGGTAGGCTTAGGCTCAGCATAGGCTGGATAGAGAGAGGAGACTTCTTGCACAAGAGTGCCCCCAGGAAGAGAGATCTGGTAGCTTGGCCAATGGAATTTCTGTTAGAATGAGATGGCCAGGCACCCATCAGGTTATCAATTCTTTTGGATCTTCTGTGTATAAATCTATTCCATGGAAACTACATGTCAAAGTAGAGAAAGCAAGCATTGAAAGTCATTATACAGAGTCATAGAGTGAGAATCAGGCATACAACATGAAGTCAAGAGCTTGCAGCTGATTAGAAAGCAGTTTTCTGGTTCACTCTTTTATCTCCTTTTATCTCCTGATAAGCTGCCAAGGAATTCCCCAGACACCTTAGAAAGAAAAGACCATTTCTTACTCTGCAAAGACATGAAAAGTAGTGTTCTTATTTTCAATGTCACAGTATACCTTCATAAAAGCGAAATCATTTGAAAGAGACTAATATCAGTACATTTTTGGTTTTTGTCTCCGGCTCCTGACACAAAGTTCCTAAATCCCTTTGATTTCCTGAGTGACAGGAGTGTCTTTTATTCTAATGAGGAGACTCTTGGTGGGCTCCTGGATGACTTCAGTATGGGGATTAGTCACCAGAAAGACCAAGCCGTGATTAGGAGCTTGGAAATTTCAGTCCCACCTCCCATCCTCTGAGGTGGGGAGTCAGGGTCGGGGTGGGGAGGTGTGCGGGTAGAGATTGAATTAATAACTGATCAAGTCCACCCATTGAAGCATTCACACAAATCTCTGCAGATTCTGGGAGCTCGAGGTCAGTTAACAAATCTGGACGCTGGGAGGATGGCCTACACCAGGCCTATGGAGAGTGAAGTTCCTGTGCTAGGGACACTTCAGAATGTGCCTCCATATATTTCTTCATCTGATTGTTAAGCCATATCCTTTATAATAAGCCAGTAAGCATATTTCCCTGAGTTTTTGAGCCATTAAAACAAGTATTAAATCTGGAGAGGACATTGTGGAAACCTACCATTCATAACCAGCTGGTCAGAAGCATAGGTGCCGTCTAGGATTTGCACCTGGAGACTGAAGTGAGGGCATCTTGTGGGGTTGAGTCCTCAGCCTGTGCATTCTGCACTAAGTCCAAGGAGTTTGTGCCAAGACTGAATTGTAGGACACCCAGCTATTGTCTGAAGTGTGGGGAAACAGCATACACATCTGTTGTCAGAAGTGTTACGAGTGGAGGAAACAAGCTTTTTTTTTTTCTAATTTGCTAAGAAATTAAACAAAGATTCAAAACTGAGCTATTCTGATATCCCACAACCTCAGTTTTCTTATGATTTAGGAAATGTAAGTGACCATTTTCCCAACTGACTTTTTTTTTTTTTTGAAAGGAACAGTAGTAGTCTCTCTGGAATAATGCAGGCAGCAATTTACTGCAGGCAGTGATTTAATTTTGAGATCTTTCTCAGCTGTTGTTATCACCTTTGCAAATCTGGCTGGATTTCACTCCACTATTCTAACTTCCCTCTTGGTTTAGTGATGGCTAGGTACATCCCAGATGGTTGATGGCGGAGAGACCTTAACATCTGATCAGATGATGTCTCTATCAGCCCTTCCAACAAATTCTGTGATGACCCCTGGAAACTTAATTTGCTGAGATTTCTTCAGATACACAACTCTGTGTGCAGATTAAATGACTAAGGGTTTTGTTTTTGCCTTTTAACCCTCCCAGGAGAATAAATATTACAAACTAAAATCATAATAGAAAATATTATGTTTTATTGATACTGAATTGGAAAATAAGTTTATGATACTTATTTGCCTTGGTTCAAGTCCTCATGTTACTCCTAAAGCAATAGAAGTAAGGCATCACCTAAATCTTATAATTACGGTCATTGCCAGGTTAAAAAAAAAACTAGATTATGAAATGTTTCCTAAATTTAGTCACTGATACAAGTTGTACATTGATATAACACCTTATTTAAAATATGTGCTGGTTCTGTGGATTTATGTGTGTTTACACATTATTATTCAAAACTGTTTTTTAAGGCATAGCCTGAAAATAGCTGTCAAGATGTTTAAGACCTTAGATAATCTGAAGCAATTTGAGGTGAGAAGGAGGTCAAGACACATATATGTTGTTTCCACCTTAACTAAAGGCAGGATCCTGAACACTGTTGCAATGTTATGCACAAGATGATTTATCTTTTATGTTCCTAATAACTGTATCCTACCACCCACTTGTTCTACATAACTGAATCACCTCTTCAGTTTTCAGTGTAAGAGCGGAAGGGAAGGAGGAAGATGCTCCGAGCTAGCCACATCCAGCAGATTGGGACCTCCTGGGCCAGGTCACCACCATTCCTGCCCCTTGACTGCCCAACCACCATTGGCATTTTCCACAATTCAGCCCCAGCTTCCCTGGCTTCTGGTGGTGCACACAAAACTGGGTAAACTCCCATGTGTTTGCCAAGTGACTGCATGAATTTTTAAAAATTGAAAAAATAATACTGAATCCTTAAGACTAAAAGAATAAAACAAGGATTACAAAGTTTTAAAATATATACAGTAATACAGTGTCCATGGAAATACAAGATTAACATTGGACTGCACACTTTCTATTCTGCCAAGTTGTTTAAAAAAAAATAACAAACCATCCCATTTACCATAGGTATATTTACACATATGCACAGGTAATGATTCTAAAACTTTGGAAAACACTTTGCATTTTCCTTGTGTTTCCTGAGTTTTCTATTGGCTCTTGAATATTACAGAGCTGTGAAAACTTCTGTATAAGTTGTACATTGTCTCCATAAGAAAGTACCACAAGCACAGTGGTTTGAAACAAAACAGATTCATTTATCCTGTAGGTCTATAGGTCAGAAGTTCAATGTGGTCTCGCTGGGCTAAGACCAAGGTCTGTTAAAGTCAAGGCAAAGAAGGGATTTCCTTCTTTCCCAGTTTCCTGAAGGCCTTTCTTCATCTGGAAGCTAACAATGAGCATCTTTCGGAGTCTTCTTAAGATTGTCATATCTCTCTCCAGCTGGGGAAAGTCCTCTGCTTTTAAGAACTCGTGTGATTAGAATGGACCCCATAAGGGCCACCTCCTCATACCTTGACAGGTAACACAGTCACAGGATCAAGGTTTCAGGACAAGGATTTCTTTGATGAGGAGCATTTCTCTATGAACCGCAGTTCCTTACATGGGCCCTGCTGGCAAATGGGCCTGGATTAGATTCCCCAAAAGGGAAGGTGGTCAGTGGGCATAGTCTGAGGAGCGGAGGAAGGAATACTGGAGAACCAGAAAAACCTGGTGCCTGATTTCCTTTCAAAATGTTGCCTAGTGACTCCTGGGAAAATCATCTGGCTTGATTTGTGACCCATCATACTAGGTTAGGATTTGCGCTGTGCTGCTTTGAAATTCATTTTTACATCACCAGATCCACAGATTGGCATATTTGTGGCAAAAACAGAAACAAAGCTTGGACCACCATCTTTCCTTGTCCCAGTGTCTGGGCAAAGTGTCATCCAGGACAGACGAATGGTGGCAGGCACATTTATCCAGCTTTAGGCTTTGCAGTCATAAGCAGATACAGCCTTCCTAGAAACACCAGCATGAAACATCCTGGATGCTGCAGGGCCCCCGAGTGTTCAATTGAGCCTTGGTGTTAGTTCTTCCTTCATGTAAAGCTCTTATCTTCTTTTTTAGTACATTTTGTTTCCTTCAATTGTGATTATTGGTTGAATAGAGAGAATTTAATTTGCTTAATTATAAAAGAATGTCTTCCAGATTTTAATAGGTTTTAAAAAGTAGATATGTCATATAAAGAAAACGTGTCATTGATTGTGTATATTGCACTCAAGTGTAATTCTACATTTTGAGATACTTCTATACAGATCCTAGCCTGTTATATATTTCATTGCAATAAAATTGCCTTATTTTTTTTCTTACATTTTATTATTCCTTTTATACAATACAAAGGTACTGAATGTACTGTAAGATTTTGACTGCTTTTTTTTCACTGCAGCTTTGCAAAGATTTAGTTGCATATTCATAACCACTGGTGACATGGTGCCAAGTGCTGAAACAATTACTCAGTGAATTCTTTGCATGACACTTCAGGGGAAATGATAGAAGTGCTGAAGCTGGGTTCTATTTTAAGACCTTTGGCTGATGATCATTAGTATTTCATAAAGGAACATTGCATAGCTATGGAAAGGTTCAAGACGATGAGAAACGAAGCACAGATGATTAGATAGAAGGAAAAATAATATAGAGTATGGTGAAGACTGTTTCATAAACACTATCTTTATAATTGAAATCATTCAGTTCTAGACAAAATACTCCAACTTATGTTATAAAAGTTAGGTTTGTACCTATTTCATGAGAGCTAATATACAACCCCTAAAGATCTTATCTATTAAGTAATATAGGAAAAACAAAAGCCATCATATTGAAATGTTGTTCCAACTGACAAAAAAATGATAAGCAGAACTTCTTGTCTCAGCAGAAACTGAGGCAAATGAGTTTAAAGTTTTAATCATGTTCTCACAGGGCTTCCCAGGTGGCTCAGAATCTGCCTGCCTGAGCCTCAGGAGACTCAGGTTCAGTTCCTGGGTCAGGAAGATCCCCTGGAGGAGGAAATG
Source organism: Raphicerus campestris (assembly GCA_006410735.1). Classification (NCBI taxonomy): domain Eukaryota; kingdom Metazoa; phylum Chordata; class Mammalia; order Artiodactyla; family Bovidae; genus Raphicerus; species Raphicerus campestris. The sequence continues at coordinate 326,466 of SJYW01021267.1, read as the reverse complement.
GCAACACATTCTGGTATTCTTACTGGAATAATCCCATGGACAGAGGAGCCTGGTGGGTGGCAGTCCACAGGGGCTGAAAAAGTCAGGCATGACTGTGCAACTGATCATGCACACGTGCACCCAAGTTCTCACAGCTGGTTGTGCTAACCAGAAACCCAGTCTTCTTATTTCTTCCCCTGCAATTGTTCTAGTGTGTTCACAGAAACACGCTCTTTATTGTGCAATAGTCCCTGTTGCAATATGAGTTCATTTATCACAGTCCATTCTAAAGGAAACCAGCCCTGGGTGTTCTTTGGAAGGAATGATGCTAAAGCTGAAACTCCAGTACTTTGGCCACCTCATGCGAAGCTGTCTCTTATACACATCTNTGCAGCTTTGCAAAGATTTAGTTGCATATTCATAACCACTGGTGACATGGTGCCAAGTGCTGAAACAATTACTCAGTGAATTCTTTGCATGACACTTCAGGGGAAATGATAGAAGTGCTGAAGCTGGGTTCTATTTTAAGACCTTTGGCTGATGATCATTAGTATTTCATAAAGGAACATTGCATAGCTATGGAAAGGTTCAAGACGATGAGAAACGAAGCACAGATGATTAGATAGAAGGAAAAATAATATAGAGTATGGTGAAGACTGTTTCATAAACACTATCTTTATAATTGAAATCATTCAGTTCTAGACAAAATACTCCAACTTATGTTATAAAAGTTAGGTTTGTACCTATTTCATGAGAGCTAATATACAACCCCTAAAGATCTTATCTATTAAGTAATATAGGAAAAACAAAAGCCATCATATTGAAATGTTGTTCCAACTGACAAAAAAATGATAAGCAGAACTTCTTGTCTCAGCAGAAACTGAGGCAAATGAGTTTAAAGTTTTAATCATGTTCTCACAGGGCTTCCCAGGTGGCTCAGAATCTGCCTGCCTGAGCCTCAGGAGACTCAGGTTCAGTTCCTGGGTCAGGAAGATCCCCTGGAGGAGGAAATGGCAACACATTCTGGTATTCTTACTGGAATAATCCCATGGACAGAGGAGCCTGGTGGGTGGCAGTCCACAGGGGCTGAAAAAGTCAGGCATGACTGTGCAACTGATCATGCACACGTGCACCCAAGTTCTCACAGCTGGTTGTGCTAACCAGAAACCCAGTCTTCTTATTTCTTCCCCTGCAATTGTTCTAGTGTGTTCACAGAAACACGCTCTTTATTGTGCAATAGTCCCTGTTGCAATATGAGTTCATTTATCACAGTCCATTCTAAAGGAAACCAGCCCTGGGTGTTCTTTGGAAGGAATGATGCTAAAGCTGAAACTCCAGTACTTTGGCCACCTCATGCGAAGAGCTGACTCATTGGAAAAGACTCTGATGCTGGGAGGGATCAGAGGCAGGAGGAAAAGGGGACGACAGAGGATGAGATGGCTGGATGGCATCACGGACTCGGAAGTGAGTTTGAGTGAACTCTGGGAGATGGCGATGGACAGCCTGGCATGCTGCGATTCATGGGGTCACAAAGAGTTGGACACGACTGAGCAACTGAACTGAAGTGATCACAGTGAAAAGCAATGACAAGAAAAATTCAGTACTCAACCATTTAACCAGTTTTCGTTTACATATTTGTTCAAACAATATCTGAGTAATGGGAGAACATGATTCAGACAAGACCTTTTTTAAAGACAAGCTTATTCTATGAGTTAGAGCCAATATATTCTAATGAGCTGAGAAAAAATACATTGGAATTTTGCTTCTCAGCAGAAGCTCATGATTCTCATCTCTAAGAAAAGGGGAAGAGGCAAAGCAAATTTCAGCTCATAATGATTTCTTTAAAAATTACCAATTTGATTGCAGTATGAATGACATATAGTATTTGCACATATTTAAAATATTAAGTTTGAAGAATTTTAACATATGTATGTATGGACCCATGAAACCATAACATCAATCCAGACAGTGAATAGACTCATTGGGCCCTTCATGTGAAATGAAATTTGCTCAGTGATGTCTGACTCTTTGCAACCCCATGGACTACACAGTGCATGGAATTCTCAGGTCAGAATATTGTAGTGGGTAGCCTTTCCCTTCTCTAGGGAAACTTCCCAACCCAGGGATTAAACCCAGATGGATTCTTTACCATCTGGGCTCTTCATGCCTTTTAATAAATCCTCCTTTTCATCACCCTTCACTTGACACTCCCTTCAGCCTCTAGGATGCAGGCATTTGCTGCTTTCTGTCACTATAGATTATTTTTAGTTATGAGAATTTTATGAAAATGGAATCATAACCTTTGCAACCCTTTTTGCCTGGCTTCTTTCCCTCAGTATAGCTATTGTGAGATTCACTCATGTTGTGGCATACATCAAGATGTCATTTCTTGTTATTGTTGAGTAGTATTCCACTGTATCCAAAGAATGAGGAATACATTGCTGTGTATCGGGCTTCTCAGGTGGCTTGGTGATAAAGAATCTGTTATCAACACAGGAAATGTGGATTTGAACCCTGGGTCAGGAAGATCCCCTAGAAAAGTAAATGGCTATCCACTCTAGTATTCTAGCTTGGGGAATCCTACAGACAGAGGAGCCTGGTGGACTACAGTCCATGGGTTTGCAAAAGAGCTGGACATGACTTAGTGATTAAACAACAACAAATATAAAATTAAGGGTAAAAAAAGTAAAGTAGGAAAAAGAAAGCATAATATGCTATTTATCTAAGAAATAAATATAGAAAACAATGGAAAGAAAACCAAAATATATTTTCAGTAGTTATATGTTAGAGAAGAAAAGGAATAGAGCAGAGTAAATGGTGACAGAAGTAGACTTCTTTAAACATACTTTATTTTACACATGTGACTTTGTAAACATAAAAATTTTTGATGTAAACATGAATCAAATTTAAATTTAAAAATTTGCACCCATACAATAAAGGCAAAAAGAAACAAATGAACCTGTGACACACTGATAACATAACTATACCTGTCTCTTATACACATCTAGATGTGTATAAGAGACAGCACAAATCTCTACAGATTCTTNTGACAGAAGTAGACTTCTTTAAACATACTTTATTTTACACATGTGACTTTGTAAACATAAAAATTTTTGATGTAAACATGAATCAAATTTAAATTTAAAAATTTGCACCCATACAATAAAGGCAAAAAGAAACAAATGAACCTGTGACACACTGATAACATAACTATACAGTGACTTCAAAGTACAGTTGACTACACATTCATGCAGGGAAAATTCCAAAGGCAAAAAAAAAAAAAAAACAAAAATGAAGACAAAATAAGGCTTAAAATGTTTTCAGTAATAATATTGCTCCTGCTGTCCTATAGTTATTCTAAGGCTGCGGGTATAACCAACAGGACCCTGTGGGCCTTCCTAGAGTAAGAATTCCCAACCCTGACAAGTCCTTCTCCTACCTCTTGTCCGTAAAAACTTTAGTCAAAGAATAAGTTTAGTCAGAGAAGTGAGAAAATGTGAAAGAAAGGAAAACAGTCAAGCAAGACAAAATAATAATACTTTAGCCTTTAAACAAAGTCAAGAATCTTTAGTTTTTCAAGGGCTGTAGATAATATTGAGACATGTCTTTTGAGCTGTTTTGCAGATAATGAAACCCTCACCAGGTGGAAGAAGTTAACTGTATGCTACCTACAAAGATATAGACCCCAGAACAGCTGGAACCAGAAGGTCAGTGATGTTGACTCCCAATTACCTCATAACCAGCCAGTCAGAAGACTGTCCATGAGAGGATCACACACACCCTCCCCTCACCCTACCTTTTAAAACCTTTCCCTGAAAACCATTGAGTAATTCAGGACTTTTGGGCACTAGCTACATGAACTTCTCGCCTGGCCTCTGCAGTGCGTACAGAGCTTTATTTCAGTGCAGCCTGGTGTCAGTAGATTGCTCTTACTGCCTACGGGCAAGGGGACACAAGTTTGATTCAGTAACAGTAACTGCATATTGTGGGACAAAGCAAATGGGTAAATTGTAGTGGAGTTACTGAGAAGATGGTTCTTCAGCATAAGAGAAAGATGATGGATTGCACTCATCTCACATGCTAGTAAAGTAATGCTCAAAATTCTCCAAGCCAGGCTTTAGCAATACATGAACCGTAAACTTTCTGATGTTCAAGCTGGTTTTAGAAAAGGCAGAGGAACCATAGATCAAATTGCCAACATCCGCTGGATCATGGAAAAAGCAAGAGAGTTCCAGAAAAAAACATCTATTTCTGCTTTATTGACTATGCCAAAGCCTTTGACTGTGTGGATCACAATAAACTTTGGAAAATTCTGAAAGAGATGGGAATACCAGACCACCTGACCTGCCTCTTGAGAAATCTGTATGCAGGTCAGGAAGCAACAGTTAGACCTGGATTAGACCTGGAAATGGAACAACAGACTGGTTCCAAATAGGAAGAGGAGTACGTCAAGGCTGTATATTGTCACCCTGCTTATTTAACTTATATGCCGAGCACTTCATGAGAAACGCTGGGCTGGAAGAAACACAAGACGGAATGAAGATTGCTGGGAGAAATATCAATCACCTCAGATACGCAGATGACACCACCCTTATGGCAGAAAGTGAAGAGGAGCTAAAGGGCCTCTTGATGAAGGTGAAAGAGGAGAGTGAAAAAGTTGGCTTAAAGCTCAACATTCAGAAAATGAAGATCATGGCATCCAGTCCCATCACTTCATGGGAAATAGATGGGGAAACAGTGGAAATAGTTGATTTTGGGGGGCTCCAAAATCACTGCAGATGGTGACTGCAGCCATGAAATTAGAAGACGCTTACTCCTTGGAAGAAAAGTTATGACCAACCTAGATAGCATATTCAAAAGCAGAGACACTATTTTGCCGACTAAGGTCCATCTAGTCAAGGTGATGGCTTTTCCTCTGGTCATGTATGGATGTGAGAGTTGGACTGTGAAGAAGGCTGAACACCGAAGAATTGATGCTTTTGAACTGTGGTGTTGGAGAAGACTCTTGAGAGTCTCTTGGACTTCAAGGAGATCCAACCAGTCCCTTCTGAAGGAGATCAACCCTAGGATTTCTTCGGAAGGAATGATGCTAAAGCTGAAACTTCAGTACTTTGGCCACCTCTTGCAAAGAGTTGACTCACTGGAAAAGACTCTGATGCTGGGAGGGATTGGGGGCACGAGGAGACAGGGACAACCAAGGATGAGATGGCTGGATGGCATCACGGACTTAATGGACGTGAGTCTGAGTGAACTCCGAGATACGGTGATGAACAGGGAGGCCTGGCGTGCTGCGATTCATGGGGTCGCAAAAAGTCGGACACGACTGAGCGACTCAACTGAACTGAACTGAACTGAAGATAAATTACATTAACAAAAATAGCATATAACCTGAATTTAAACACTAAGATAAAATATATCATGAACTAATGCAAAATCGATATGCATTTCCTAGATCTGTCTGTTCACTGAAAGAGAAATCAATTCACTACTAACAGCCCTCTCTAAAATCAAGATTGTGGCCTTTAAGTAACATTTCCCTTTAAAGAATACCAGTGCTCCTTGAGCAACAAAATACAAAGAAACTATAAGGGAACTAAAAATAACTGTGTGCATGCACAGCTGGGACAAATCATGTACAGCAAGATACAGAAAGAACAGAAAACCCATCAGCTGCCCCTTTTGAGGAGCCGGTAATACCACCAAAGCACTGGGCAAACCACCTAAGCCACGTCTCCAGCCCAGCCTGACCCACGGGTCTACCTCTACCTGCACCCTGTTTAAGAGTTCACCTCCTCCCTGCTCAGTGAGCAAGGAAGGGAAACTGGAACTTGTTTTCCCTCCTTTGTGCTGCAGCAAAGCCCTGCCTGAATTCTTGGTCTGGCCTCTTATCAATTTCTATTGATTAAAGAGTCTAAGAATCCTGGTTGCTAACAGATTGAAACACATCCACTATGTAAAAAGACATGAGTATATACTGTTACCTTAGCAACATGGAAGGTTTCACAAGAACAACCTCCGTGAAACTGCCAGATGCTGTGAAACCTGTTAGTATACTATATATTTGAAGACAATAAGAAATTACTCTTCACTGATTTTTTTTAATTTATTATCTTCAAATATACAGTCAATATTCAAATGTTTTTGATTGTTTCATGATTTTTTTTTACACATATTCTAAATAAAGATTGTAATAAAGTACATGTCTTTGTTCAATGTATGTTTTCAGTTCAGTTCAGTTGCTCAGTCATGTCTGACTCTTTGCAACTCCATGGACTGTAGCCTACCAGGCTCCTCCACCCATGGAATTTTCCAGGCAAGAGTACTGGAGTGGGTTGCCATTTCCTTCTCCAGTCCATCAAATGTAATGTATGTCAAATATATAAAAATGTATGTTTTAAGTCTCTTTTAATCAGTGGGATCACTTTCCTCTGTTATCTTGGTACTTTATTCATGGAAGATGAATGGCCTTACCTTGAAAAGTTTCCTATAGTCTGGATTTGTTGACACAAGTCATTAATATCTTCCTCTGTTCCTCATGTTTCATGGAAATAGGTTATTAGATCTGGAGATGATAAGTTTACATTTGACTTTCTTTCCTTTATTGTTAAGATAACTTCATGAGTGGCAGCATATAGCTTTAAAACTAACTGGTTCCATAGCATCCTGCAATTTTTCTGAGGTTGTTGTTTTGAAACCTTCCATGTTGTTAAGGTATCAGTATTTACTTACGTGTTTAAATATAGTTCCCTGGTGGCTCAGATGGTAAAGCGTCTGCCTGCAATGCAGGAGACCCGGGTTCTATTCTTGAGTCAGGAAGATCCCCTGGAGAAGGAAATGGCAATCCATTCCAGCACTCTTGCTTGGAAAATCCCATGGATGGAGGAGCCTGGTAGGCTACAGTCCATGGGGTCGCAAAGAGTCGGACACGACTGAGCGACTTCATTTTCACTTCAAATATAGTGAATGTGTTTCAATCTGCTATCAACCAGAGTTCTTGGACTCTTCAATCAATAGAAATTGATAAGAGGCCAGGAAGATTGAAGGCAAAAGGTGAAGAGGGCAGCAGAGGATGAGATGGTTAGATAGCATCACCAACTTAATGGNAATGAAGATCATGGCATCCAGTCCCATCACTTCATGGGAAATAGATGGGGAAACAGTGGAAATAGTTGATTTTGGGGGGCTCCAAAATCACTGCAGATGGTGACTGCAGCCATGAAATTAAAAGACGCTTATTCCTTGGAAGAAAAGTTATGACCAACCTAGATAGCATATTCAAAAGCAGAGACACTATTTTGCCGACTAAGGTCCATCTAGTCAAGGTGATGGCTTTTCCTCTGGTCATGTATGGATGTGAGAGTTGGACTGTGAAGAAGGCTGAACACCGAAGAATTGATGCTTTTGAACTGTGGTGTTGGAGAAGACTCTTGAGAGTCTCTTGGACTTCAAGGAGATCCAACCAGTCCCTTCTGAAGGAGATCAACCCTAGGATTTCTTCGGAAGGAATGATGCTAAAGCTGAAACTTCAGTACTTTGGCCACCTCTTGCAAAGAGTTGACTCACTGGAAAAGACTCTGATGCTGGGAGGGATTGGGGGCACGAGGAGACAGGGACAACCAAGGATGAGATGGCTGGATGGCATCACGGACTTAATGGACGTGAGTCTGAGTGAACTCCGAGATACGGTGATGAACAGGGAGGCCTGGCGTGCTGCGATTCATGGGGTCGCAAAAAGTCGGACACGACTGAGCGACTCAACTGAACTGAACTGAACTGAAGATAAATTACATTAACAAAAATAGCATATAACCTGAATTTAAACACTAAGATAAAATATATCATGAACTAATGCAAAATCGATATGCATTTCCTAGATCTGTCTGTTCACTGAAAGAGAAATCAATTCACTACTAACAGCCCTCTCTAAAATCAAGATTGTGGCCTTTAAGTAACATTTCCCTTTAAAGAATACCAGTGCTCCTTGAGCAACAAAATACAAAGAAACTATAAGGGAACTAAAAATAACTGTGTGCATGCACAGCTGGGACAAATCATGTACAGCAAGATACAGAAAGAACAGAAAACCCATCAGCTGCCCCTTTTGAGGAGCCGGTAATACCACCAAAGCACTGGGCAAACCACCTAAGCCACGTCTCCAGCCCAGCCTGACCCACGGGTCTACCTCTACCTGCACCCTGTTTAAGAGTTCACCTCCTCCCTGCTCAGTGAGCAAGGAAGGGAAACTGGAACTTGTTTTCCCTCCTTTGTGCTGCAGCAAAGCCCTGCCTGAATTCTTGGTCTGGCCTCTTATCAATTTCTATTGATTAAAGAGTCTAAGAATCCTGGTTGCTAACAGATTGAAACACATCCACTATGTAAAAAGACATGAGTATATACTGTTACCTTAGCAACATGGAAGGTTTCACAAGAACAACCTCCGTGAAACTGCCAGATGCTGTGAAACCTGTTAGTATACTATATATTTGAAGACAATAAGAAATTACTCTTCACTGATTTTTTTTAATTTATTATCTTCAAATATACAGTCAATATTCAAATGTTTTTGATTGTTTCATGATTTTTTTTTACACATATTCTAAATAAAGATTGTAATAAAGTACATGTCTTTGTTCAATGTATGTTTTCAGTTCAGTTCAGTTGCTCAGTCATGTCTGACTCTTTGCAACTCCATGGACTGTAGCCTACCAGGCTCCTCCACCCATGGAATTTTCCAGGCAAGAGTACTGGAGTGGGTTGCCATTTCCTTCTCCAGTCCATCAAATGTAATGTATGTCAAATATATAAAAATGTATGTTTTAAGTCTCTTTTAATCAGTGGGATCACTTTCCTCTGTTATCTTGGTACTTTATTCATGGAAGATGAATGGCCTTACCTTGAAAAGTTTCCTATAGTCTGGATTTGTTGACACAAGTCATTAATATCTTCCTCTGTTCCTCATGTTTCATGGAAATAGGTTATTAGATCTGGAGATGATAAGTTTACATTTGACTTTCTTTCCTTTATTGTTAAGATAACTTCATGAGTGGCAGCATATAGCTTTAAAACTAACTGGTTCCATAGCATCCTGCAATTTTTCTGAGGTTGTTGTTTTGAAACCTTCCATGTTGTTAAGGTATCAGTATTTACTTACGTGTTTAAATATAGTTCCCTGGTGGCTCAGATGGTAAAGCGTCTGCCTGCAATGCAGGAGACCCGGGTTCTATTCTTGAGTCAGGAAGATCCCCTGGAGAAGGAAATGGCAATCCATTCCAGCACTCTTGCTTGGAAAATCCCATGGATGGAGGAGCCTGGTAGGCTACAGTCCATGGGGTCGCAAAGAGTCGGACACGACTGAGCGACTTCATTTTCACTTCAAATATAGTGAATGTGTTTCAATCTGCTATCAACCAGAGTTCTTGGACTCTTCAATCAATAGAAATTGATAAGAGGCCAGGAAGATTGAAGGCAAAAGGTGAAGAGGGCAGCAGAGGATGAGATGGTTAGATAGCATCACCAACTTAATGGACATGACTAGGGCAAACTCTAGGAGATAGTGAGGGACAGGGAAGCCTGGCTTGCTGCAGTCTATGGGGGTCCCAAAGTATCTGATACAACTTAGCAACTGAACAACAAAAAGTTCATTGATTTAGGTATGATTATTTACAAATAAAATCTTATGATGCTTGGGACTTAAATAATAATCAAATAATAAAAATAATCCAGGGTGGGAAAGGGGAGTAGTATACATGAAACAAAATTAACCATGAGTTCAAAATTGTTAAAACGGGATGATAACTAAAGAGTTCATTATAACATTCCCTCTAGAATTTTTATAATAACTTTTAAATAAAGCAAATCAAAACATAAAAAAACTAAAAGAAAATATCTTCTCAAATAATATACAAATAAAAGACAATGTAATACATCAAATACATAAATACATCAATATATAAAATACATAAAAATGAATGAGATAATAATGATATTTTTAAAATAAATTCTTTGCTCACTATTGAGATTGCTAGGGTACAAGCTCATTATTTCTGAAAATCTGTAAATACTGAGAGAAAACATTGTATAACCGAGTAACTTTTGCCTTGTTTGAGGTTTATAGGAACATAGCATCCACACCTACTCAAAGAGCTACAAGAACAAAGGATTACAACACCAAGAAGCTTGCAAGAATGAACCACATCCCTTCCCTTTTTAATAGAAGTCTAAATTCTAACTTGGGTAAGATGGTCTTTGAGATACTAGGCCACCTTCTTCTTGGTGTGCTGGCTTTTCAGATGAAGTCAGTATTCTTTGCCCCAACAGTGTGTTGATTTATTGGCCTGTCATGAGGTGAGTAGTACAACCTGGACTTGGGGAAATAGAATAACAGGTGACAAAAGTAGGAGATAAATAATTTTCAAAACTGTGTTTTGTAAACTCCAGTGAAATAGTGGAACTGGCAGCATCAGTGGCTGATAAAAACCATTAGGTAAAGTGTTGCAAAGAACTTTATAATGTATGAAGTGAGTTCATGGCACTTGAACTTCTTTCTTACTCTTAATGTTAGTAAACAAGGGACAACCTGGCAGGGTGTGCTTCTGATATGATGCAATAGAAAGCATCTTGCCACTTATAAAGTATTCCTAACCAAAAGCTATACTATAGCTTAAGGAAGACTCTCTGTGGATCTGCCATCAGCTTCAGAATATGCAGGAGGAAGTAGTAATTCAAATCCAAAGTATAAGATAAATCTTAGGACATGGGATGCAATTTCTTTAACAAAGGCATAGCAAAGGCGGTGGGGTGTGGGTATTTGAGGTAAAAAAGCTCAGGAGACCTACACGCCATATGCAGTGTGGGCCTTGCCTGCATCCTGATTCAAACAGTCTAATCTTTAAAAGACATCTTTGCTCTTTGTAAGACAATCCAGGAAACTTGTACATTGATCAGATATTAGATAAAGATGATAAGGAATTAATGTTATTTGAGGGGGTTGTGATACTTTTGTTGTTCTGCTTTTGTTAAACAAAGCCATCATCTCATAAAGGTACCTACTTAAATATTTGCAAGTGAAATGAAGTGATGTTTGCTTTAAAATACATCAGCCCTCCCCAGAAAAAGTGGTAGGAGACAGAAGAAATGGAAAAATTCAGTGAACTTGTGACACAGTAAGAGTAGAAAGGAAGTGGTTTTTGGAGCCACTTGATGAGTTCTCGGTGGTTCAGTGTTCTGTGCAATCAGCTTATAACATTTTTGAAAATTACATTAAAATTTGAAAAAAGAAAAAAACTACTTCTTTGTTCTTCTTTGTTCAATATGATATATCAATTACCAACTGTTACAAGAGCATAATTAATTTCAGTTTTCTGCTTTTGGAAAACATATGTAAATCAAATTCTGAAATTAATTTTTCTTTTTTCTTCATCCTTATGGAGCTTGGAGTCATATTTTTATTGCGCCATACAAATGTTTTCAGAATTCCAAGAAGCAGAGTATAGGTTTTATCTGGCAAAGAGCAGGCAGCCTCATTTATAAGGATATGTTTAAAAGTGATTAAAGTACAAATGGCTATTCTGGAAGCTAGTAAGTGTGAATGTTGGAGCAGTTAATGAGAACAGTCTTTAGGGGGGTTTATATATAAAAGATGGAGAGGGCAATGGTATATAAAAGAAAGGAAAATAAAAAGAAACTCACTCCACATTCTCACCTTACCCATGGAAAACCTTTGTGATGATTCATTCTATGTTCAGATTACTTATTCACAGAAAAGTCCTGAAATACCATCACACCAAGTGCCGAATGACGTATTAATCACTGATCGCTCACCACAGTCTAGGCTGCAGACTTTGGTCTCTGCGATGGGAGGGCTGGAGAAGACAGCCTGTCTTAGATAAAGGAGGATAAAGCCCCCCAGACATGGGACTGTCCACTGGGGCGCAGGTCTCGCTGATTCCAAGCTCATGAAGATATGAGAGGACCAGAGAGGACATGCTAAGTGAGATTCTTTTTAAATGGTTGCTTTTCCTCCCTTTTGATGTGTCTGTGTCTTAAACCATGGGAAAATGAATTCCACAAACAACTTTCTCAGGGTCCATTCTTTCCACCACTGTGGGATCTTGTGGGGTAAGTCGTCCCCAGTCCTCTGAACTGGCTGTACAGAAGCAGCTGGCACGTGAGTCTAGGAAATAGAACTCAAAACCGGCTGCTAGCATATTGCTCCTTGGCAACTGAAACAGGTCTAATCTGCTCTGGGGAGAGCCGAACCTCTGCAGTAATTTGTCTCATCTGCTCGGCTCCTGCCCCTGTGCTAATCAGTTCTGCAGAGCTGCCGCAGAGCGGTACTGGAGCGCGCTCACTTGTGCACGCCCCGGGACTGTGGTGCCAGAGAAGGGCGTGTCTCCCTTCCAAAAGCAGCAAAAAACACAATGATCCAGTTTATCAGAACTGAATTTTTTATTTTTAACTAAAGGGAGAGGAGGGGAAAACTGACCCTATAATAAGTTTATCCAAGGGCTTCATGGAGTCTGTTTCCCTCCTGTGAGACAAACTGCACTTCCAGTGAGAAGCAGGGTGTAAGGGTAACTGAACTCAGGTTTGGCTGCTCCCTGCTCAAAAGCCAATAGTTGAGGAGCAAGTGTCAGTAGAAAGGAAAGGTGCTTTGTTCAGAAAAGTCAGCAACCCAAAGAGAAGCTGGACTATTGTCCAGGGACCAACTCTGAAGATTATGCTCAGCCAGGAAAATTTTAAATGGAAAAAGGGGAAACAATCTTAATCATTAAGGTGGGAGGTTGGATTCATCATCATTTTTCCATTGTGTGCAGACCTGCTGACTTCTGCTTATCTTCCTTTGGATGCTGTGTTACCTACGTGATCTGCGTGCAAATTTGCTAAGGGGGTAGCCGAGGGTAGAGAGTTAGTCATTCTTTAACTACATAATTCTTCATTCTTACTCTGTTTAATCCAGGAAAGGAGTCAAAAGATTAGGCAAGGCGTTGTGTATATTCAGTAGAGCAAAATCAGGAGTTATGTTCAGGTTAAAATGTTTGGTTAAAAGTTAGGCTAAAATGTTACCTAGCGATCTCATTTTTATAATTAAGGTCTGAGGAAAACAGATAGGCAAACAGGAAAGGGACAAAGGAACCACTTACAGATCCCCACCTGTCAGACATCACTCCATATCTATGAGATTAGGGGCAAAGTTACCTTCTGTAACTTTCTCATGCTGACAGGGCTGTTTTCTTAGAAAAGATGTTGATGTGAGTCTGCAGTACCTCTTTGCTGACAATTTTAGTTGCTGCTTACATATGTGGACAGAGCAAGCTACAGTTATTCTAATGCCTACAAAGATACAGATTATTATGAGCAACGGTGTTAATCCATTCTTCCATCAGACACTGTGACTGTGATTCTATTGTCCTCATCATTGACTGTTTGACCCTGCTCGTCTGTGATGATGGGGGCCTGGGAAACTTCAGGTTTTCTACAAACAAGAGAGAGGGGACATAGGGGTGTTAGTACTTAGAGGGGAGGCACAGGGTTCTTTTCGGTCTGGTTAGTAACCCTTGAACTGATGTTCCTCAGCAGTTTTTCTCCTGAAGTCTTGTTTGCTGTGTTCCTTGTCATTCACAAAGATGCTGACGGAAGAGCCTCCAGGCAGTTTTTTTTTTTTTTTTTAAGGCTTAGACAACCTTTTTATTTTTTATTTATTTATTTTAATTGGAGGCTAGTTACTTTATAATATTGTATTGGTTTTGCCATACATCAACATGAATCTGCCACGGGTGTACATGTGTTCCCATCCTGAATTCCCTCCCACCTCCCTCCCCACCCCATTCCTCTAGGTCATCCCAGTGCACCAGCCATGAGCACCCTGCATCATGCATCGAACTTGGACTAGAGATTCGTTTCCCATATGATAATATACATGTTTCAATGCCATTCTCCCATATCATCCCAACATCGCCCTCTCCCACAAAGTCCAAAAGACTGTTCTATATACCTGTGTCTCTTTTGCTGTCTTGCATACAGGGTTATCGTTACCATCTTTCTAAATTCCATATAAATGCATTAGTATACTGTATTGCTGTTTTTCTTTCTGGCTTACTTAACTTTGTATAATAGGCTCCAGTTTCATCCACCTCATTAGAACCGATTCAAATGTATTCAATGGCTGAGTAATATTCCATTGTGTATATGTACCACAGCTTTCTTATCCATTCGTCTGGTGATGGACATCTAGGTTGCTTCCGTGTGCTGGCTATTATAAAGAGTGCTGTGATGAACATTGGGGTACATGTGTCTCTTTCAATTCTGGTTTCCTCAGTTTCTTATATTTTAGATTCAAAACCAACAAGCGCGTATCTCACTGAACCACTGTAGTCCTGGACATGGGGGCATTTTTCTTTTATGGCCCCATCCCCACTCAGCATTCAATGTGGCTCTTGTTCTGCTTTGGCTCCCCAGTTTTCCACACCGGTTAGAGGAGTGGGTCTTTAGTGAAGAGTCTAGAGTGTGGTTAAGTGGAACTACTTGCTGAATAAACACAAATGAAGGGATTTTACAAACACAGGAAAATATCAGCAAGGAAAATGGGCAATACAAATCTACCTACTCATGGATTTCTCAAGAGATTGTGGTGTGCAATACACAAAGGAGAGAAATGGCCAGAGAACACACAATGCTTAAAATCACCCCCACACACAGTGCAGATAAACCATATTTGAATTGGGGTGTTTGTTTGTTTGTTTGTTTTTGCTGTTGACTTGCCATATCAACACATTCTCCCAAAATGTCTTTTCTGCTATCTGATAACAGCTATTTAGCTCCACAAAGTAATACAAAGAAAGATGCAAGATTAGTGATCCCAGAGTGACCACATTTCCAGCCCCTGCAAATCTGGCTTGCTGATGATTGAATGGCCTGCAGCCCAAGCCCCATGTGACCTACCTTGGTACCAGAAACAGACATCCTGCAGCATCATTTAAACCCTCTGCCCTGCTCTTTCTCCAGTGTGTCTGCTGCAGAAGTCAGGAGAGGGACGTCATACACTGACAGCTTGACCAGGGGAAGCAAATGAGGACAGAAAGCGTTTCCTGAGCTCAGGGGACCCTCAGCTGAGAGGACAGAAGAGCAGTAGTCCCTCTGGCGCAGCTTGAGATTTGGGGCAACTAACTTGGCTGGTTCTCTTTTTGGCCACATCTTTATTCTCCCCTTTAAATAAATGGCCTTACAGAGATTTACTGTGGGTCCCAATGGCTCTGGAGTTTTCCTGATATTTTAGTTCCCCAGAACTGTTCACTTACCCTGGGTTTCTCTTTTGAGGCTTGAGTCCTGAGTCCACCATGGGCCGTGTTTTGGTGGTTAATTTACCCGAGTGTGGCCATCCTTCAGGAACCACAGAATCCTTGATTCCGAGTTCTCTGCCCACCGTCTGCAACATGCCCTCACCCTCACCTGGCTCTCACTGTCTCCCTGAAAGTTTGCGGTATGGTCAGAGGCACTTATTATAAGAAAGTGCTGGGCCTTGTTTGGGGTCCAAACTGTATTTGCTGTGACTTCCACCTCTCATGCTAGTGGTGCCATCCAAGGAGACAGAGCAAGTCAGCTTGGCCCCGCTCCTCAGGGCTGATAAACGCCATGTCCCTGCATCCCAGGGATGACAAACATCACACCCTGGCCTCCCTTCAAATTGGCCACTCACCAGTTATTTCTCATATGCTTGGGTTTCTTCCCGTGGTCTCACTTCTGCTCTCTACAGTCCCCCTGTGGCACTCCTGGTATGCTCAACCTTTGCTGAGATTAATGGTTAAGACCAATCCATCAAAGATGGCCTGTGTGTCTCCTCTGTACAAGGTACTGCCAAAGGCATGGGCACACAAAAGTAAATGCAGCCTATTCGTACCTCCAGGAGGTCACATTCTTGATGGAGGGGTGTAGGATGTGCAAAGCTAATCATAGAAGACACGGTTAAAATGTTTTTAGAAAACAGGACCAGTTTGGAGTCAGATTGAGGTTTTGTAAGAGGAATGAAACTTTAGCAAAGTGACAAGGACTTCAGGGGCTCCCAAGTAGAGGAGGCAGTATGTAGAAAATCCTATAAGCATGGCATGTTCAGAGAAGTATAGGGACTATAGATTAGCAACACATAAAATACTAGAGGAGAGTGTGGGTGTCAGATGGTAGGAGGAGAGTTGCTATGGACTCCTGGTTGGGTAGGGGGATCTAATGTGTGTGTTTTTTCCTATACCACTAAGCAGTTCTTCAATACCAGCTAGGTATCCTACAATTCAACTACATTCTAACATGATCTACCTGGAGATATATTTAGATTTCATGTGTTAAGTGTTCAATCTCATAAGACCACCCAACACCACCACCACTTCAGATGCCAATTGCAAATCCAGGTGGTCCCCTGTGCTTCTGACCAACCAGCTATAGATTGGAAGTTCCCACAGCCCTCTCCTTGGGTTCAACGGACTTGCTAGAACAGCTTCTGTGTGTGTGTGGGGGGGTGGGGAGTGTGTTAGTCACTCAGTCATGTCTGACTCTTTGCGACTCCATGGATGATAGCTCTCCAGGGTATGTCTATGGACTTCTCCAGGAAAGAACACTGGAGAAGTTTGCTACTTCCTTCTCCAGGGTATCTTCCTAACTCATGGATTGAACCCAAGTTTCCTGCATTGCAGACAGATTTTTTACTCTTTGAGCCACCAGGGAATCCCCTAGAACCAAGAAAAAAATTTAATCCATTAGATAACCTGATTATTTTTAAAAAGATATCATTAAGAACAGCCAGATGCAAGAAATATGCATGACAAAGTACATGGGAAATAATGCGGTTCTTTCATTCCTTCTTCAGATCTGCCACACTCTCAGCATCTTCACATGCTCATCATCTTAGAAGCTTCTTGAACCCAGTCCTTTGGGTATTTACAGAGGCTTCAGCACACAGTCATGATCGACCACTGGTAATTGATTCAACCTCTAGCAGCTTTCCTCTCCCCAGAGGTCAGGTGCTGGTACCAAAAGTTCCAACCCATTAGTCATGATTATTTCCCCTGGCAAGCAGACACAATCCTGTGATTATCTAAGAGCTTTCCCTAAATTAACATAAAATCAGGAGTGGTTGAAATATCAGGACACTTTTCCTTCTCTTATTACCTAGGAAATGTCAGGAGTTGTGAGTTCTGTGCCAGAAATAAGTATGAAGACTAGTCCCTGGATGAAAATGGGGCAAAGCCATAAACTCTCCATAAACCACACACACATGCAATGGTAAAGGGTGAAAATGTAAGTAGTTAAGGGAGCTTAAGCACAATCTTGAGCCAATAGGTTGTTTGTAAAAACAAGGGAAAAATATCTAAGTAGGGATAACAGAGGCTGTGCAATGCAGAGAAAATAGATACATAGAATTAGTCCAATCAACAAATAACCACACCAGGAAGGGAAGAAGGGATCAATAGTCATAGGTGCTATAATATATTCTCTAAAACATCTAATGTCCAATAATAAGAAATGTGATAAAATATAGAAATGATCCCTGAAAGTACAATCTTTCTTGAGACCAGAGGTTTGGATTAGAGGAATGTGTACAATCTTTTTGAATCTGTTATAAGATGGAGAAAAATCTTAATTAATTATGATATCCAGCTGTGGGATATAATAGTTAATTGGTGTTTCTGGCCAAAACTTGTTCTGATTCTTACAGTTAAGGATGCTCTGAAAATGTATGCAGTGTCTTCTTACTAAGGTAACAATGGCAGAGCAACTCTATGTACTTCCTTTCCCACTATTTAAGACTCTACTCTATGATATAATGATATTGTTTTCAGTATTATACTTGTGCTGTCTGGCAGGTAGGGCTAGAAGTATTTGATCTCCTCTGGGATAAATATGCAATAATTCCTCTTTGAGCTAATAAAATGAGAAATACTGAACAAAATAAGAAATATGACACATACAAAGAAATAGAAAAGGGTGAAGAAAGAGTGATCCATACACAGGGAAAGTAGCAATGGTAGAAATGGCCTTTGAGAAGACACATACATTGGACATAGCAGAGAAATACTTAAAAGCAGTTATTACAGATATGTTGACAGAACTAAAGGGAATCATGTTTAAAGAATTAAAGAAAGACATGATAACAACTCATCAAAAACAGAATATCAACAGAATTAAAAAAAAAACTAGTGTAGATGTTGGAGTAAAAATATACATAATAACTTAAATGAAAAAATCAGAGTGATTCAGTGGAAGATTTGAGTTGGCAGAGGAAAGAATCAGCAAACTTGATAAATTAATAGACACTGTGCAGACTGAAAAACAGGAAGAAAAAATAAACAGAGTCTCTGGAATGTGGGACAGTATAAGCAAATTGAGATAAACATAATGGGAATAACAGAAAGAAATGAGAGAAGGGGCAGAAAAAATAGAGAAATAATGGCTAGAAATTCCTCATATTTGATTTTAAACAAACCCTCTAAATTACAGATCCAATAATCTGAGTGAGCTTCAAGTAAACAATTTTACAAAGAAGTCTTTACCTAGACAAAGTCACAGATGAAGAGACAATCTTTTAAGCCGCAAGACACATTTCATGACTTCATATGTCAAGACACAAAATCCATGCATATAATTTATCATATAAAAGAGGACCACAATAATAGGAATAGTTGACTTCTCACTAGAAATCATGGGTGATATGGAGGATTGGCCAAGATGGCAGAGTAGGAAGATTTTCCCCCTATGGGTACACCAAAATTACAACTATTTACAGAGAAACTATCAAAGAGAGCAATTTGGAAGCTAGCAGAAAAGATCTACAATTAAAGATATAAAGAAGAAACCACAAGATGGGTAGAAAGGGCAGAGACACGGGAGAGTCAAGACCCACACTCCTGAACAGGCAACCTACGAATGGGAGGATAATCACAATTGCAGAGGCTATTCCTAATGATTGAGGGGTCCAAGCCCCACAATGGGCTCCCCACCTGGGTACCTTCAACAGGAAGATGAGCCCCAGGAAAGCATAACCTGAGAGCCAGAGGGCTATTAAAGGGTATGCGTGTATGCACACACACACACATACATCTCACAAGCTTTGAGGCTCAGGGCAGAAGAAATAATTTGAAAGGAAGCTGGGTCAAAACAAACTTGTTGATCTCAGAAAAGCCCCTAGTGAAGCAGGAGGAAGCCAGAACTCCCCCTGGGGTCAAAGACACTGGTGGTAGCCATTATTAGGAGCTCAGTCTACTGCGAGGATGCTGGTACTGGCAAGTACCATTTTGGAGCTTTCTTGTAGCTTTATTAGCTCTGGAATTTGGCCCCAGTCCCCCACCTGTGGGTTGACTACTGCTTTGGGACATCCAGTTCCCCTGGCCAGTCATTCTGGGACTCGGCCCACTTACAGTGGGCAGGCACTAAACTGGGGCCCCACAAGAACCAAACGCAGTCCATCAGCAGGCTAACATCAGCTCTACCCCTTGAGGTCCAAGCCAGCTTCTTCACTGGTGGGCGGCTCCAACCTCTGGTGGGCAGTCACACTTTCCACGATTGCTAAATTGTAGCAGTGTCTTTTTTGTTTGTTTGTTTTTGGGTTATTTTTTTTGTTGTTTTGTTTTTTTGTTTTTTGGAGGGGGGAGAAGATCTGTTTCCTAAGGCAAAGGATATAAAAACAAAAACAAATGAGACCTATTTAAACCTAAAAGATTTTGCACAGCAAAGATAACCATCAACAACAAAAAAAGACATTCGGCTGAATGGGAGAAAATATTTGTAAATGTTATGTCTGATAAGGGGTTAATATCCAACATATATGCAAAGCTCATACAACTCAACATCAAAACAACAAACAACCCAATTAATAGACGGCCAGGAGACCTGAATAGACAATTTTTCAAAAGGACACGTAGGTGACCAACAGGAACAAAGAAAAAATGCTGAACATCACCAATCAGCGGGGAACAAACTGCGAATCAAAACCACAATAATATATCATCTCAAATCTGTTAGAATAGCTATCATCAAAAAGAACACAAAAAACAAATTTTGGTGAGGATGTGGAGAAAAGTGAACCCTCCTACACCACTGGAAATGTAAATTAGCTCAGCCACTGTGGAAAAAAGTATGGAGGTTCATAAAAAAAAAAATGCACCTACCATGTGACCCAGTAGTTTTACTCCTGGATATATCCAAAGCAAACAAAAACAGCTTTTTGAAAAAATACATACACTCCAATGTTCATAACAGTATTATTTACAATAGCTAAGGCATGGTAGCAATATAAGTGTCCATCAACAGGTGAGTGGATAAAGACATGGTATGTATATGTGATATGTATATGTGGTGTGTGTGTGTGTGTACATATGTATCTGTTGGAATAAAGCTCCACCATAAAAAAGATGAAATTTTGCCATTTGCAACAACATGGATGACTTGGAGGATATTATGCAAAGTGAAATAAATCAGACAGAGAAAGATATCACTGTATGATATCACTTATACATGGAATCTAAAAATATAACAAACTGGTGAATGTAACAAAAAAGAAACAGATTAACAGATGTAGAGAAAATACTAGTGGTTACCAGGTGGGAGTTGGGAATGAGGGAGGGGAAGCATAGGTGTAAGGATGTATAAGGTACAAAGCAGTATGTATGAAATAAATAAGCTACAAGGATATGTCATACAGCACAGAGAATATAGCCAATATTTTATAATAAATACAAATAGAGTTTAACCTTTAAAATTGTGAATCACTATGTTGTATACCTGAAAGTTATACATTATTGTAAATCAACTATACCTCAATAAGATTTTAATTAAAAATAATAAAGATTAACACAGCATTCTTAACATTAAAAAATACATTAAATTTAACACAGATCCCAAATCAAAAATGTCATTTAAATATAACATCAGTAGCATAAATTAGCTTGTGATTTGGCCATTATTATTGCCTATACACTGGTATCCAATACATACAAATGTATTTTTCTGAAGGGTGGGAAAAAATGAAATAGAATTAATATGACTATAATTCAACAAGTTTTTAAATAAAACAATAAAAGAAGCAATAGAAAATAATTTTGAAAGGACTGGTTGTACTTGAGATTTTGGCTAAGCAAAGTAAATTCAGAGTCAAAGTAAAAATAATACAAATTTTAAAAGGAAAAAATGAATGTTGTAGTGTAAAAAACATTGATTGTCACATAGCCATTAAATGGGAGACAAATGATATCATTTTGAGGTGAAAATAATGAAGCCTATGTAAAAATGAAAAGGTGATGGAGGTGTTATTAATAGATAATTAGTATAAATGCACTTTCTCAAACAAAAGGTAAACTATCATATAAGCAAAAAGAACTATAAAAAACAGTAAAGGAAAGAGGAAAAAAGACAACATAAAAATACACACAGTAAATATGACATAATATATGTTAGCAATATGTCCATGTCAATCAAACATATCACTTAACCAAATATGTAAAAGGGCAGGGACTTCCCTGGTGTTACAGTGGATAGGAATCCACCTGCCAAATCAGAGGAAATGGGTTCGATCTCTGGTCCAGGAAGATTCCACATGCTGTGGGGCAACTAAGCCCATATGCTCCAGAGCTCATGCTCTACAGAAAGAGAAGCGGCTGCAGTAAGAAACTCATGCACTACGACAAAGAGCATCCCCTACTTGCTGCAGCTAGAGAAAACTCCTAGGCTGTAGTGAAGACCCAGTACAGCCAAAAAAAATTAAAATAAATTAAATCATATATAGACACATATATACATATATATATATATATGTAAAAGGACTTATCCTGCCTATTCAAGTTAAAAAATATGATTTTCATACTGGTTCATAAAGCAAACAAATGATTATACTCTATATAAGAGAGATGCCTACAATGAGTAAATTATAAAGTGTAAAGATAAAAGGAGTTGGACTGTGAAGAAAGCTCAGTGCCAAAGAATTGATGCTTTTGAATTGTGGTGTTGGAGAAGACTCTTGAGAGTCCCTTAGACTGCAAGGAGATCCAACCAGTCCATTCTAAAGGAGATCAGCCCTGGATGTTCTTTGGAAGAAATGATGCTAAAGCTGAAACTCTAGTACTTTGGCCACCTCATGGGAAGAGTTGACTCATTGGAAAAGACTTTGATGCTGGGAGGGATTGGGGGCAGGAGGTGAAGGGGACTACAGAGGATGAGATGGCTGGATGGAATCACCGACTCAATGGACGTGAGTCTGAGTGAACTCTGGGAGATGGTGATGGACAGGGAGGCCTGGCGTACTGCGATTCATGGGATCACAAAGAATCAAACACGACTGAGCTACTGAACTGAGCTGAAACATACATAGCAGACAGCAAGCAGGGGTAAAATAAGGACAAGCAGGACAGGATAAAATTCAGGCCAACAATTATTAAACTGTCTAGACAGAGACCCTTCACAATACAAATGACATTTAGCAATAAATATGGGGCTTTCCAGGTGGTGCTAGTGATAATGAACCTGCCTGCCAATGCAGGAGACATAAAAGACACAGGTTCAATCCCTGGACTGGGAAGATCCCCTGGAAGAGGACACAGCAGTCCACTCCAGTATTCTTGCTTGGAGAATTTCATGGACAGAAGAGCCTGGTGGCCTACAGTCCATATGGTTGCAAAGAGTTGGACACAACTGAAGGGACTTAGGATGGAAGCAAGAACACATATAAATATATATATTTAAATAGAAAGCCAAACTACATGATTAACATTATAGGTATTATGAATTTTAGAGAATGCCAATTTTCATTTCAAGAGTACATATAATATTTACAATAACTAGCCATCTATTCTTAGGCATAAAGAAAATTGAACTAAATTTCATAAAATAAAAATAATAAAAATGTGTTTCACCACAGTGCAGTGGCAGTAGAAATGAGTTAAAACATCCAACTGGGTAGTTAGAAATATCTCAACAATTCTTAAGTAAAAAACATTTATAATCAAACGTGTATATGGAAATCTATGGGAAGAACTTTAAGCAGTGATAAAATTTTTAACATAGTTTCAAATATTTAGAAAAGAATAATGAAAATAAATGAATTAAACCACTAACTGCAAAAAAGAAAAAGAAAGATGCAAATCAAAAGAGAGAAGCAGAAAATGAAATAGGTAACAGAAAAATAGTATTTGAAATCCATTTTAAAAGTGACTCTGAAAAATCAATAATATAATCACCTTATATATTTCAATCAAGATGAAAAAGCAAAATACTTAAGATATATCTAGAGAGAAATAAGACACTAAAACATAGGAAATTTCTAAAACTATGAGACCATTTTATTCAATACTAGGCAAATAAAATTGAAAAACTAATTGAAATCAATAACTTTTTTAGAAAAGTCAAAATTAGTCAAAATTAGTTCTTCAATCACTCTATCAGATCTAATCCCTTGAATCTATTTGCCACTTCCATTGTATATTCGTAAGGAATTTGATTTAGGTTGTACCTGTATGGTCTAGTGGTTTCTCTTATTTTCTTCAATTTAAGTCTGAATTTGACAATAAGGAGTTCATGATCTGAGCCACAGTCAGCTCCCAGTCTTGTTTTTGATGACTGTATACAGCTTCTCCATCTTTGGCTGCAAAGAATATAATCAATCTGATTTCAGTATTGACCATCTGGTGATATCCATGTGTAGAGTCTTCTCTTATGTTGTTAGAAGAGGGTGTTTGCTATGACCAGTTAGTACTCTTGTCCAAACCTTGTTAGCTTTTGACCTGCTTCATTTTGTACTCCAGGGTCAAATTTGTCTTTTACTCCAGGTATCTCTTGACATCCTATTTTTGCATCCCAGTTCCGTATGATGAAAAGGACATCTTTTTTGGGTTTTATAGAAGGTCTTGTAGGTCTTCATAGAACTGTTCAACTTCAGCTTCTTCAGCATTAATGGTCGGGGCATAGACATGAATTTCTGTGATATTGAATGGCTTGCCTTGGAAATGAATAGAGGTCATTCTGTCATTTTTGAGATTGCATCCAAATACTGCATTTTGGACTCTTTTGTTGACTATGATGGCTACTCCATTTCTTCGAAGAGATTCTTGCCCCAGTAGGAGATATAATGGTCATCTGAGTTAAATTCACCCATTCCAGTCCATTTTAATTCACTGATTTCTTTCTAAAATGTTGATGCTCAATCTTGACATATCCTGTAAGACCACTTCCAATTTGCTTTGATTCATGGAACTAACATTCCCGGTTCCTATGCAATATTGTTCTTACAGTATTAGACTTTATTTCCATCATCTGTCACATCCACACCTGGGTACTGTTTTTGCATTGGTTCTGTCTCTTCATTCTTTCCGGAGTTATTTCTCCACTCTTCTCCAGTAGCATATTTGGCATATATTGACCTGGGGAGTTCATCTTTCAGTGTCATACCTTTTTGCCTTTTCATACTGTTCATGGGGTTCTCAAGATAAGAATACTGAAGTGGTTTGCCATTCCCTTCTCCAATGGACCACGTTTTGATGGAACTCTTCACTCTTCAAGAAAATGAGAGATACCAAGGGGACATTTCATGCAAAGATGAACACAATAAAGGACAGAAATACTATGGACCTAACAGAAGCAGAAGATAGTAAGAAGAGGTGACAAGAATACACAGAAAAACTATACAAAAAAGATCTTCATGACCCAGATATCATGATGGTGTGATCACTCACCTAGAGCTGGACATCTTGAAATGCAAAGTCAAGTGGGCCTTAGGAAGCTTCACTACGAACAAAGCTAGTGGAGGTGATGGAATTTCAGTTGAGCTATTTCAAATCCTAAAAGATGATACTGTGAAAGTGCTGCACTCAATATGCCAGCAAATCTGGAAAGCTCAGCAGTGGCCATAGGACTGAAAAAAGTCAGTTTTCATTCCAATCCCAAAGAAAGCCAATGCCAAAGAAAGTTCAAGCTAATGCACAATTGCACTCATCTCATATGCTAGCAAAATAGTGCTCAAAATTCTCCAAGCAAGACTTCAACAGTACATGAATCATGAACTTTCAGATGTTCAATCTAGATTTAGAAAAGGCAGAGGAACCAGAGATCAAATTTGTTAACATTGAATCTATCATTGAAAAAGCAAGTGAGTTCCAGAAAAATATCCACTTCTGCTTTGTTGACTACACCAAAGCCTTTGACTGTGTGGATCACAACAAACTGTGGAAAATTCAAGAGATGGGAATTTACACCACCTGACCTGCCTCCTGAGAAATCTGTATGCAGGTCAAGAAGAAATAGTTAAAACTGGACATGGAACAACACACTGGTTCCAAATCAGGAAAGGAGTATGTCAAGGCTATATATTTTCACCCTGCTTATTTAATTTATATGCAGAGAATATCACATGAAATGTTGGGCTGGATGAAGCATAAGCTGGAATCAAGATTGTTGGGAGAAATATCAATAACATCAGATATGCAGATGATACCATCCAAATGGTAGAAAGCAAAGAAGAACTAAAGAGCCTATTGATGAAAGTGAAAGAGGAGAGTGAAAAAAAGCTCAACACTCAGAAAGCTAAGTTCATGGCATGCAGTCCCATCACTTCATGGCAAATATATGGGGAAACAATGAAAACAGTTAGAGGCTTTTTTTTTGTGGCTCCAAAATCACTGCAGATGATGACTGCAACCATGAAATTGAAAGATGCTTGCTCCTTGGAAGAAAAGCTGTGGCAAACCTAGATAACACATTAAAAAGCAGAGACATTACTTTACCAACAATGATCCATCTATTCAAAGCTATGGTTTTTCCAGTAATTGTGTATGGATGTGAGAGTTGGACTGTAAAGAAAGCTGAGTGCTGAAGAATTGATGCTTTTGAACTGTGGTGCTGGAGAAGACTCTTGAGAGTCTTTGGACTGAAAGGAGATCCAACCGGTCTAACCTAAAGGAAACCAGTGCTGAATATTCATTGGAAGGACTGATGCTAAAGTTGAAACTCCAATACTTTGGCCACCGGATGCAGAGAACTGACTCCTTGGAAAAGACCATTATGCTGGGGAGGAGAAGGAGACGACAGAGGATGCGATGGTTGGATGACATCACTGACTCAATCACATGAATTTGAGTAGGCTCTGGGAGTTGGTGATGGACAGGGAGCCCTGCATGCTGCAGTCCATGGTATGACAAAGAGTCGGGCATGACTGAGCAACTAAACTGAACTGAATCAAAGTTAATATCCATAGAGATAAAGATTTAATAGACTAATTTTCATAGATGAAATTGTTTCCACATGCTGCCCCCACAGCCCTCCAAAAGGCACACAAATTCAGATGANCTAACATTCCCGGTTCCTATGCAATATTGTTCTTACAGTATTAGACTTTATTTCCATCATCTGTCACATCCACACCTGGGTACTGTTTTTGCATTGGTTCTGTCTCTTCATTCTTTCCGGAGTTATTTCTCCACTCTTCTCCAGTAGCATATTTGGCATATATTGACCTGGGGAGTTCATCTTTCAGTGTCATACCTTTTTGCCTTTTCATACTGTTCATGGGGTTCTCAAGATAAGAATACTGAAGTGGTTTGCCATTCCCTTCTCCAATGGACCACGTTTTGATGGAACTCTTCACTCTTCAAGAAAATGAGAGATACCAAGGGGACATTTCATGCAAAGATGAACACAATAAAGGACAGAAATACTATGGACCTAACAGAAGCAGAAGATAGTAAGAAGAGGTGACAAGAATACACAGAAAAACTATACAAAAAAGATCTTCATGACCCAGATATCATGATGGTGTGATCACTCACCTAGAGCTGGACATCTTGAAATGCAAAGTCAAGTGGGCCTTAGGAAGCTTCACTACGAACAAAGCTAGTGGAGGTGATGGAATTTCAGTTGAGCTATTTCAAATCCTAAAAGATGATACTGTGAAAGTGCTGCACTCAATATGCCAGCAAATCTGGAAAGCTCAGCAGTGGCCATAGGACTGAAAAAAGTCAGTTTTCATTCCAATCCCAAAGAAAGCCAATGCCAAAGAAAGTTCAAGCTAATGCACAATTGCACTCATCTCATATGCTAGCAAAATAGTGCTCAAAATTCTCCAAGCAAGACTTCAACAGTACATGAATCATGAACTTTCAGATGTTCAATCTAGATTTAGAAAAGGCAGAGGAACCAGAGATCAAATTTGTTAACATTGAATCTATCATTGAAAAAGCAAGTGAGTTCCAGAAAAATATCCACTTCTGCTTTGTTGACTACACCAAAGCCTTTGACTGTGTGGATCACAACAAACTGTGGAAAATTCAAGAGATGGGAATTTACACCACCTGACCTGCCTCCTGAGAAATCTGTATGCAGGTCAAGAAGAAATAGTTAAAACTGGACATGGAACAACACACTGGTTCCAAATCAGGAAAGGAGTATGTCAAGGCTATATATTTTCACCCTGCTTATTTAATTTATATGCAGAGAATATCACATGAAATGTTGGGCTGGATGAAGCATAAGCTGGAATCAAGATTGTTGGGAGAAATATCAATAACATCAGATATGCAGATGATACCATCCAAATGGTAGAAAGCAAAGAAGAACTAAAGAGCCTATTGATGAAAGTGAAAGAGGAGAGTGAAAAAAAGCTCAACACTCAGAAAGCTAAGTTCATGGCATGCAGTCCCATCACTTCATGGCAAATATATGGGGAAACAATGAAAACAGTTAGAGGCTTTTTTTTTGTGGCTCCAAAATCACTGCAGATGATGACTGCAACCATGAAATTGAAAGATGCTTGCTCCTTGGAAGAAAAGCTGTGGCAAACCTAGATAACACATTAAAAAGCAGAGACATTACTTTACCAACAATGATCCATCTATTCAAAGCTATGGTTTTTCCAGTAATTGTGTATGGATGTGAGAGTTGGACTGTAAAGAAAGCTGAGTGCTGAAGAATTGATGCTTTTGAACTGTGGTGCTGGAGAAGACTCTTGAGAGTCTTTGGACTGAAAGGAGATCCAACCGGTCTAACCTAAAGGAAACCAGTGCTGAATATTCATTGGAAGGACTGATGCTAAAGTTGAAACTCCAATACTTTGGCCACCGGATGCAGAGAACTGACTCCTTGGAAAAGACCATTATGCTGGGGAGGAGAAGGAGACGACAGAGGATGCGATGGTTGGATGACATCACTGACTCAATCACATGAATTTGAGTAGGCTCTGGGAGTTGGTGATGGACAGGGAGCCCTGCATGCTGCAGTCCATGGTATGACAAAGAGTCGGGCATGACTGAGCAACTAAACTGAACTGAATCAAAGTTAATATCCATAGAGATAAAGATTTAATAGACTAATTTTCATAGATGAAATTGTTTCCACATGCTGCCCCCACAGCCCTCCAAAAGGCACACAAATTCAGATGACTTATCAAAGGAATTTTACCAAACTTTTGAACAAGAATATCTTAATGTTCTTTAATTGTTTGTGAGTATAAAAAGAAAGAGCATACTTAGGTATACTGTATCCAAATCTGTCAAATACTATGCCAATAAGAAAAATACAGATCAATATTGCAAGTGCAATTAGCAAGAAAAATCCCATAACACATTTATAGAAGTATGTATGGTGAAGAAAATATTCTAGGGATATCAAGAATGTAAGAATGGCTCAATATGAAAAGACATATTAATGTATTTCACTCTATTACTACATGTAAGAAGAAAACTTATAATCAGTTATTCCATTGATTCTGAAATGATAGCTAATCCTCATTTCTGATTTTTAAAAATACTCAACATTTTACCACATTAATAGATCAGATACTGCAATGGAGAATAAATAGTTTTGGAAACAATTTGACACTTAGCTCTAATTTTTTTAAAAGCTTAATACTGATCATCCAAAACTGTGTAAAGCCTACACGTAATTCTGTAAGACAAAGTAGAATGTATGGAAAGCCATTATGTACATTCTTGAGTAAATGATTCAGCTTATATGACTTTCTCAAATTAACATAAAAATTTAACATGATCTTAAGTAAAAATAATAATTTTTTTCTGGCCCAGTCTAATTGACTCTAAATTTTACATGAATAAATATTTAGGAATAGTAAGGAAAAAGAACATCTATGAATGGTTTAGTTCTACCAGATATTAAGGTACACTATGAAGAACTGTCCAGGCTGTGTAACAAATTCTATAAATTTAGCAGTAAAACCAACACTCACTACAATCCCACATTTCCCACAGGTCAGGGGTCCAGCTGGTTCTCTGTTTAGTGTCTCCCCAAGCTACAATCTGTGGTTGTGGTCCCTCAAAGAGTTTACTGTGGAAAAGTCAATTTCTCACTCCTTTTGAGCTGATGGCAGAACTCATTTCCTATCTGCAGGACTGAGGTTTTTAGTTTCTTGCTGAGGGCTGCTTTCAGCTCTCAGAGCCACCTGCAGTTCTTAGGTGATTTTTTCAGACATGACCACTTACATCATGGCCTCTTGCTTCTTCAGAGGCAGCAATGCAGAGATTGAGTCTTCTGTGGCATCTCTTATCACAAGGGTGGTATTCCATCACCTTTGTCATGGAATGTAAGGTAGTTGTGGAAGTGACACTCCATCATCCTTGCCACACTCTGGAGGAGCACTAAAGATATGACTACCAGATGTGAGGGTCATTTTAGGCCAACAGGATGTGGCCTCTCAAATCACTGGGAATAACAAATATTTGATAAAAGGTGTCAAAACTGGATAGTCACTTAGAAATGTATGGCAAAACCAATACAGCATTGTAAAGTAAAATAAAGTAAAAGAAAAAAAAGGGTGTATATTTATCCCACATCATGCAACCAAATAGTTTGCAATGGATTATAAACTCAAGTCTAAAAATGAAACTCTTTGAGTACTAGAAAAAATATGGATGGGAATGAAAAAGCCTTTTACATGTAATTTAAATTTGACAAATTGGTTATTTCACTGTATTAAAAAAGACTTGGCAAAATATCATAAGAAAAGTCAAAAGACAAATAATCTTGGGGAAAATATTTGCAATTCACATCACAGACAAAAAATTCATTTTTTAAACATAAAGAAGAAAATTCTGTTTTTTTGTTTTCTAAGGAAAGAATACAAAATTAGTAACACAGCCAATCAACAAAGTATATGAACATGCAAAGATACTTACTTGTAGTAAAATAAATGCACATTGAAACTGTTTTAAGATACTTATTTCTCACCCATGGGGTTGGCACAGATCTGAAACTTACTAACCCACTCTGCTATTGGCGTGGTTTTGGAGAACTGTTAACTGAATGGAAGGGACTTTAGCAAAATCCTATAAAATTGAAGATCCATTTACTTTTCTATTCAGCTATATCACTTTTGGAAACATCACTTCAAGATTCACATCAACAAAAACTAACCAGTATATTTCTGTAGTTATTCAGAATACATTAGGATAAAAATAACCCAGAAGTTCAGTGATAGTGTTGAATAGACTGTGGTAACAAGTGGCTAAATTAAGTATGAAATAAAATTATGTGAACTATGGTGTGAATAAAATGAAAAAAGAACTCGTATTTTAAGTACAAAATGCAAGGTACAGATAGTACATATGCAATAAGGTGTGCTTTTTTGTGTGTGTCCAGAAAAGGACATTTGCACATCATTTTTATAAAGCTTACCCATTGTATAATACTTTTTGTTTACATTAAACCTCCTTGAAACAGAGGTTGTCCTATTTATTTTTGTTTTCTTGTGTTTTTATTTTGCCCTTGAGTGCCTGGGACAGATAAGATACTTGCAATAGACATAAACAGGCTATTTCCTCTCTGTCTTGCTCCTTTTCTAAGGATTTCATATAGACTCTTTGGGGGCCATTCCTTAATTAGTTTTAATAATAGAATTGTGATCTACCCTTTCTGTTTCATGCTCCAAGCATCTTAGCTGAGTTATTTCTGTATCTGCAGCTCCCAGCACTGATTGAACACATTCCCATCTTCCTTAGTTGCTTGGTGACACCACTCACTGATTACCTTTATTGCTCCCCATATGAATTACCTGTCACTACTTAATGCCACCAATCAAGCATTCCAAGAACTCTGGAGAAATATTCAAACCTTTCCACTTGCCCTTGTGGAGGAATTCCTGCTCCTGGCCTTGAAGAGGCATGGGCACAATTTTTGTTACATTTTCCACATGCATTCTGTCACAGAGCTATGAAAGACGGTTCCTCCAACTTATCTCCAGCCTTCACAGTTTCATTTTTTCTGTTTTTGCAAAAGATTAGATATAGTTCAAAACGAATGCAGCAGAAATGTGATACACCACCAGGGCTAAGACATAGCTCTATTTTGAGCTCTACACCTTCATTGAAACTATTGGAATGTGAAAAGGTATTCAAACCACTAATCTGTTTCTATCAAGCCAATTTTCATTCTTTTTCACAACTAAATATACTGAAGGTGTGCATGTATGTGTGTTTCTTTTTTACATCTTTTCTTGTCAAGTGCATCTTTCATTATCTATTCTTTTAAAAATTGCCTGGGCAACAAAATATTTTAAGCATTTTCAGGGATGTGGTATTTATATCACAAGGTTAACTGTAAGAAAGAAATCAATAATAACAATAACAATTGCATAGAAAACTGAAAAGGCTTAGTATTAAGAAGACATTTTTATTATCACAAAAATTTTTGTTACGATATATCAGAGACAAATGAAAATGATCACTCGGAAGAGAAAGGGATTGGGTAAAGGTTGAGAAAAAACTTCTCTTAGTCTCTCTTTTTATGAGGTCATGAGCAACACATTTTTCTCAAGTAGCTCAGAAAAAAACATTGAGAGGGACACATGAGAGAAGATTGATATAAAGGTGACAGATACATTGAGTACAGAAAAGAAACAAATGGAAGATGAATAAATAATAAATAGAAGAGAGATGGATGATATATAAATCTCATCTGGTGAAAATCATTAGAATGAGGTGATACCTGACATAGAAAAATGGCAAAATAGCAGACAAAAGAGAGTATCTTTAAACCTTGAGTCCTATAAATTCATAAACCACAAACATTTATTGAGAGATGCTTCAAGTTTATATGATGGGAATAAGGTATTTTAACACACTCAAAAAAAAACCAACCAACTTATGGACTAGGATAAAATATTTTCAATTATGTTACCAACAAGGGAGTAATTTCCTAAAAATCCAAACAGTTCACAAGTGAAAGTCACTCAGTCATGTCTAACTCTTTTCAACCCCATGGACTATACTGTTTATGGAATTCTCCAGGCCAGAATACTGGAGTGGGTAGCCTTTTCCTTCTCCAGGTCTTCCTAACCTAGGGATCAAACCCAGCTCTCCTGCATTGCAGGAAAATTCTTTACCAACTGAGCCACAAGGGACAGCCATATAGCTTAACATTAAAAAAAAAAAAAAACCCACACAAACTGAAAAACAATCCAATCAAAAAATGGGCAGAAGATCTAAACAGACATTTCCCTACAGAAGATGGTCAACGTGGGCCAACAGGCACATGAAAAGATTAAAATGCAAATAAGAACTATAATGATCAATATTTTTTTATAAAAGTGCTATAACTGAAAACAGAAAGGATGACAACCACAGCAGAATGAGTTCCTATTTAGCGATTTGGGACTAAACAAACAGAGAAAGTGTAAATTCCTAAAGATATAAAGTAAGCCTTCAAAGGGTTTGAAGAACATGTAGGAATTCCCTGATGAACAAGTGAGGTGAATGTTGCTGGCAAACAGTACAGAATCCAGGATCTTGTGGAGATGTTGTGGAGCTGAGACACAGATGATGTGTTTGGAGTTAACACCAGACCTGGAGGACTCCCAGTCATGCAAGCATAAAATTGTACATTTTCTGTCACCGACCAAAAAAAAAAAAAAGAGCTGAGAAGTGCTAAGTGGAAGGACATATCAAATTTTTCTTCTGGAGATAGCTTGCTGGCTACAGGGAAAACCTGGGCTGGAAGATGAGACAGGAAGATGTGGCAATCACACAAAAAGCTCTGGAAGCTCCTAAATCAGTGATCACATGACCTCAATGTCCATACCCTCAGAACCATTAAGAACAAGTACTCTTAGCTCCTGGATTCCCAGTACCTGGCACTCTGTTCAGTTCAATTCAATAGTTCAGTCGTGTCTGACTCTGCCAGGCTTCCCTGTCCATCACCAACTCCCAGAGTTTACTCAAAGTCATGTCCATTGAGTCAGTGATGCCATCCAGCCATCTCATCCTCTCATCCCCTTCTCCTCCTGCCCCCAATCCCTCCCAGCATCAGGATATTTTCCAATGAGTCAACTGTTCACATGAGGTGGCCAAAGTATTGGAGTTTCACCTTTAGCATCAGTCCTTCCAAAGAACACCCAGGACTGATCTACATTAGAATGGACAGGTGAGATTTCCTTGCAGTCCAAGGGACTCTCAAGAGTCTTCTCCAAGACCACAGTTCAAAAGCATCAATTCTTCAGCACTTGGCCTTCTTCACAGTCCAACTCTCACATCCATACATGACCACTGGAAAAACCATAGCCTTAACTAAATGGATCTTTGCTGGCATAGTAATGTCTCTGCTTTTCAATATGCTATCTAGGTTGGTCATAACTTTCCTTCCAAGAGGTAAGCTTCTTTTAATTTCATGGCTGCAATCACAATCTGCAGTGATTTTGGAGCCCCCCAAAATAAAATCTGACACTGTTTCAAATGTTTCCCCATCATTTCTTCTACTATGAAGTGATGGAATCAAATACCATGATCTTAGTTTTCTGAATGTTGAGCTTTAAGCCAACTTTTTCACTCTCCTCTTTCACCTTCATCAAGAGGCTTTTTAGTTCCTCTTCACTTTCTGCCATAAGGGTGCTGACATCTGCATTTCTGAGGTGATTGATATTTCTTCTGGCAATCTTGATCCCAGCTTGTGATTCTTCCAGCCCAGTGTTTCTCATGATGTACTCTGCATAGAATTTAAATAAGCAGGGTGACAAGATATAGCCTTGACGTACTCCTTTTCCTGTTTGGAACCAATCTGTTCTTTCATGTCCACTTCTAACTGTTGCTTCCTGACCTGCATATAGGTTTCTCAAGAGGCAGGTCAGGTGGTCTGGTATTCCCATCTCTTTCAGAATTTTCCACAGTTTATTGTGATCCGCACAGTCAAAGGCTTTGGCATAGTCAATAAAGCAGAAAGAGATGTTTTTCTGGAACTCTCTTGCTATTTTGATGATCCAGCAGATGTTGACAATTTTATCTCTTGTTCCTCTGCCTTTTCTAAAACCAGCTTGAACATAGTTCATGGTTCACGTATTGCTGAAGCCTGGCTTGGAAAATTTTGAGGATTGCTTCACTAGCCTGTGAATTGAGTGCAATTGTGTGGTAGTTTGAGCATTCTTTGGCATTGCCTTTCTTTGGGATTGGAATAAAAGCTGACCTTTTCCAGTCCTGTGGCCACTGCTGAGTTTTCCAAATTTGCTGACATATTGAGTGCAGCACTTTCACAGCATCATCTTTCAGGATTTGCAAGAGCTCAACCGGAGTTCCATCACCTCCACTAGCTTTGATCATAGTGATGCTTTCTAAGGCACTTGACTTCACATTCTAGGATATCTGGCTCTAGGTGAGTGATCACACCATTGTGATTATCTTGGTCATGAAGATCTTTTTTGTACAGTTTTTCTGTGTATTCTTGTCACCTCTTCTTACTATCTTCTGCTTCTGTTAGGTCCATACCATTTCTGTCCTTTATTGAGCCCATCTTTGCATGAAATGTTCCCTTGGTATCTCTAATTTTCTTGAAGAGATCTCTAGTGTTTCCCATTTCTGTTGTTTTCCTCTATTTCTTTGCATTGATTGCTAAAGAAGGCTTTCTTATCTCTTCTTGCTATTCTTTGGAACTCTGCATTCAGATGCTTATATCTTTCCTTTTCTCCTTTGCTTTTCACTTTTCTTTTCACAGCTATTTGTAAGGTCTCCCCAGACAGCCATTTTGCTTTTTTGCATTTCTTTTCCATGGGGATGGTCTTGATCCCTGTCTCCTGTACAATGTCATGAACCTCTGTCCATAGTTCATCAGGCACTTTATCTATCAGATCTAGTCCCTTAAATCTATTTCTCACTTTGACTGTATAATCATAAGGGATTTGATTTAGGCCATACCTGATGGTCTTGTGTTTTCCCTACTTTCTTCCATTTAAGTCTGAATTTGGCCATAAGGAGTTCATGCTCTGAGCCCCAGTCAGCTCCTGGTCTTGCTTTAGCTGACTGTATAGAGCTTCTCTATCTTTGACTGCAAATAATATAATCAATCTGATTTTGGTGTTGGCCATCTGGTGATGTCCATGTGTAGAGTCTTCTCTTGTGTTGTTGGAAGAGGGTGTTTGCTATGACCAGAGCATTTTCTTGGCAAAACTATTAGCCTTTACCCTGCTTCATTCTGTACACCAAAACCAAATTTGCCTGTTACTCCAGATGTTTCTTGACTTCCTACTTTTTCATTTCAGTCCTCTATAATGAGAAGGACATCATTTTTGGGTGTTAGTTNTATTAGCCTTTACCCTGCTTCATTCCGTACACCAAAACCAAATTTGCCTGTTACTCCAGATGTTTCTTGACTTCCTACTTTTTCATTTCAGTCCTCTATAATGAGAAGGACATCATTTTTGGGTGTTAGTTCTAAAAGGTCTTGTATGTCTTCATAGAATCGTTCAACTTCAGCTTCTTCAGCATTATTGGTTGGGGCATAGGCTTGGATTACCGTGTTATTGAATGGTTTGCCTTGGAAACGAACAGAGATCATTCTATCATTCATGAGATTGCATCCAAGTATTGCATTTTGGACTCTTTTGTTGACTACAGTGACTATACCTTTTCTTCTAAGGGATTCTTGCCCACAGTAATAGATATAATGCTCATCTGAGTTAAATTCACCCATTCCAGTCCATTTTAGTTCACTGATTCCTAGAATGTTGACGTTTACTCTTGTCATCTCTTATTTGTCCACTTCCAATTTGCCTTGATTCACGGACCTAACATTCCAGGTTTCTATGCAATATTGCTCTTTACATCATCTGACCTTGCTTCTATCACCAGTCACATCCACAACTAGGTACTGTTTTTGCTTTGGCTCCATCCCTTCATTCTTTCTGGAGTTATTTCTCCACTGATCTCCAGTAGTATATTGGGCACCTACTGACCTGCGGAGTTTCTCTTTCAGTATTGTATCATTTTGCCTTTTCATACTGTTCATGGGTTTCTCAAGGCAAGAATACTGAAGTGGTTTGCCATTCCCTTCTCCAGTAGCCCACATTCTGTCAGACCTCTCACCATGACCCGTCTGTCTTGAGTGGCCTCACACGGCATGGCTTAATATCATTGAGTTAGAAAAAGCTGTGGTCTGTGTGATCAGATTGACTAGTTTTCTGTGATTATGGTTTCAGTGTGTCTGCCCTCTGATGCCCTCTTGCAATACCTACCGTCTCTTTTGGGTTTCTCTTACATTGGACTAGGGGTATCTCCTCATGGACGTCCCTCCTGACCTTGAATGTGGAGTAGCTCCTCTTGGCCCTCCTGTGCCGCATAGCCACCACTCCTTTGACATGGGGTTGCTCCTCTTGGCCACCGCCCCTGACCTCGGGCATGTGGTAGCTCTTATTACTAGCTATTTCAGTCTTTTTGTTGTGATGGTAAATGGAATTTTTTCTTGAATTTATCTTTCTGATCTTTCATTGGTAGTGTATAGAAATGCAACCAATTTCTCTGTATTAATTTTGCAATATGCAATTTTACCAAATTCATTAATGAGCTCTAGTAGTTTTCTGATAACAGCTTTAGTATCTTTTATGTATAGTATTGAATAGGACATGTCAACTCACCCAGTCTTCTTGCCTGGAGAATCCCCATGGAAAAAGGATCCTGGCAGGCTACAGGCCATAAGGTCACAAAGAATCTGACACAACTGAGCAGCTAAGCACACACACACACACACACACACACACACACACACAGAGTGTCATATCATCTGTAAAGAGTGACAATTTAACTTCTCTTCCAGTGTGGACTTCCTTTACTTCTTTTTCTCAAAAGCACAGCAAAGGAAACAATACATAAAACAAAAACTTAGATTGGGAGAAATATTTGAAATGATGTGACCAACAAAGGATTAGTCCCCAAAATTCATGAATGGCTTATTTTGCTTAACAGCTTCAAAACAAACAACCCAGTCATTAAATGGACAAGAGCTAAATAGACATGTATCCGAAGAATACATACAGATGGCCAAGAGACATATGAAAAGATATTCAACATCACTAATTATTAGAGAAAAGCAAATCAAAATATAAGATATCACCTCACACTAGCCAGAATGGCTATCATCAAAATATCCACAAACAATAAATGCTTCAGAAGCTGTGGAGAGAAGGGAAACCACCTATACTATTGGTGGGAATGTAAATTGGTACAGCCACTCTGGAGAACAGTTTGGAAGGTCCTTAAAAAACTAAAAATAGAGCTGCCATATGACCCTGCAATCCCACTCCTGGGCATATATCCAGAGAAAAACATAATCAAAAAGATACATGCATCCTATTGTTCATTGCAGGACTATTTACAACAGCTGAGATCCAAAGCAGTCTAAATGTCCATCAGCAGAGGAATAGCTAAGGAAGATGTGGTACATATATATAATGGAATATTACTCAACCATTTAAAAGAATGAAATAAGGCCATTTGCAGCAACGTGGATGGACCTTGAGATTGTCATACTGAGTGAAGTCAGAGAAGGAGAAATATTGTATGACATCCCTTATATGTGGAGTCTAAAAAGAAATGATACAAATGAACTTACAAACAGAAAGAGATTCACAGATTTAGAAAATGAACTTATGGTTGCCAGAGGGAAAGAGGGAGGGAAGGGGTAGATAGCGAGTTTAGGATGGACATGTACATGCTGCTATACTTAAAATGGATAACCAAGAAGCCCTGTTATATAGCAGGAAACTGCTCCGTGTTATGTGGCAGCCTGGATAGACAGTAGTTTGGGGGAGAATGGATACATGTATATGTATGTCTAAGTCCTTTCACTGTTCACCTGAAACTATCATAATATTGTGAATTGGCTATGCTCAAATACAAAAAAAAAAGTTATAAAAAAATAAAAACAAATACAATCTATGGTTTCTTTTCTGACTTTTTAACCTGAAAGGAAAATTAGGGTCATATTCATTTCATTTATTTTGAATTTCTCATAGCAAAGTTGCTATATAAATTCATAATAAAGGACTAATATTTAAATGTTTGTTTACATTTCTATCCATAATTTAATATGATGCCATTTATATGATGCTTTATATATCATTCTTAGAAAACATACTTCTGTCAACTTGTGTACATCTCTATATCAGTACATTTATTATATTTCACACAAGTACACATGTACATCCAATTATAAGAGGCATCTGTCTTTGACAAAATCTCTGATTCATATTGCAGCTTGGTTTACATGTCAAGTTTGGGAAATTACAAGGTACTGAGGTTTATTTTTGGGACTCCATTTGTATGCAACTAATGTCTAAGGTCTGTGTATTCAACTTTCTTTAATGTTTCTACAATCTAGCTTTCATTCAGCATCTCCACACTGGCTGACTTAGTTTAGCCTCTGCCCTCTTTCTAATGTTTTAACTTCCTTGTTGGTTTCTATCTGTATCTTTGGAGACCTGCAGAAATATGAAAGCTGGAAGAACAGTGATTATTGGTGGATATTATCACCATTACCAATTAAAAAGAAAAATTTAAAATTTTAGTGTGATTTAAACTGTATTCTAACTATACCAAAGACTGAGAGACAGGTTGATCTAAATCATCTTCTGCTCCCCAAAGTTAGCTACTGCCTAGAGGGAGTCAGAGCTAGCACGCACGTCTGCCTGCCCCACCCTCCAGACACGTCCCCTCCATCAAGGTGTGGTCTCTGGTGGGGGCTCCTGAGATGAAAATGCTTCAGCAACCTCAATAGCAGGACCCTGGATTACATCTTGAAAAAGATCGCCTTCCAAAACACTTGCCATCTATGGAATCTATGAGCAGTGACTCTGAAAGTATAGACCCAAAGAGGAAAGTGGGTGAAGAGCTGAGCAGGGCACTATGAAAATGGCAAAAAAGTCAGGGTCAAGGGTGCATCTGTGCTAATCCATGTCAATTTTCCATCATTTCTACACCCACAGCTTTTAACCAAGGCTACAATGAAAAGCAAATCCCTATTTGAACCTAATATGTGTTTTTATTCACATGAATGAATTCTACTCTTGTACTTATCCTTTTATCCTAAATTTACATAAATTTTATCCTTGTAAGTTCTCTGATTGCTCTACAATGTCCTAAAAGTAGACCTAAAGAGTACAATGATATAATGCATTTAAAATTAAGAATATTGTAATGAATAGAAAATGAACAATACAAAACATGATTGCAAGAGTAGTTCCAGCTCAATTAAAGAGATACCTTAATTTTTCATTTTATTTTTCTACTAGCTGTCTTCCCCATCAACAAATCTTATCCTTTCCCCATAACTGATGCTGAAGTTTAGTTCCACTGTAGTGGATTGAATGACATTCCCCCAAATTCACATCCTCCTAGAACCTCAGAATGCAATCTTATTTAGAATCAGATCTTTGAAGAATCATGAAGTGAAATAATCCTGGATTTATAAAGGACCCTGTGGAGGACTGACATTACAAAGGAATGAGAGTCCATTATCCAAGGACTGACATCATTACAAAAGAAAAGAGAGAGTGGTTGAAAATCATAGAAGGTCATGGGAAGCCAAAGAGTAAGAGGCTGGAGTGCTGCATGTACAAGTCAGGGAGTAGCAAGGACTGTCAGCAACCACCAGGAGAGGGGAGAGAGACAGGGGATGGTTTTCCCTCACATCCTCCAGAAGGAACTAGCCTTGCTGTCAACTTGATTTCAGGCTTTTGGCCTCCCAAGCTATGAAAGAATAAATTTCTATTGTTCTAAACCACTTAGTTTGTGGTAACTTACCAGGGAATCCAAGGAAACAAATATACCCACTTTTAAGGTCACTATTGGGGTGGTGGTGTGTGCAGTCCTGTCTGCTGGGCAGTTGCTAGGTGTCCTTCCTCCCTGGCCTTTGAACACAGGTGCATCCCCTTGAGATTCAGGAGACATAGCTATGCCTACAGGTGGATGTGAAGTCTAGGACCTCCGCTCTCCAGAGCAGTCCTTCTGGGTCCTGCCCCCTCTCATTTCACCTCCCGTGTCAGGGCCCCTCTGTCTGGATGTGTGTCATAATGTGCCCAGAGGAGGAGGTACTAGTCCCAGTGTTCTCAGGTTTCCTGAAGCTGTCTGGATGTGGCCCCCATGAATGGGCCCAGAACAGGCATGCCTACACATCTCTCCCTCCATGGAACTTCTCACTCGGCCTGTCTTGTCAAGGAACTCTCCCCTGCTCTGTGTCTGTCAAATGTGATGTCCACAGTAAAGTCCTCTTCTCAGGTCTCCAGGTTTGGATCTGGGCCTGGGAAGTCCAGGATCTCAGCATGACAGACTCTGAAAACTGACTGAAGCTGGACATTGAATAATGGCTTTTCTGTTGGTGGTGGTGCTACCTACTCTCTCTCAGAGGGAATAAATGCTGTTGATTCAATGGATGGAACACTTCCCTAGTGGCTCAGACAGTAAAGCATCTGCCTGCACTGAGGGAGATCTGGGTTCGATCCCCGGGTCAGGAAGATTTCCTGGAGAAGGCAATGGCAACCCACTCCAGTACCGTTGCCTGGAAAATCCCATGGACGGAGGAGCCTGGAAGGCTACAGTCCATGGGGTCGCAAAGAATCAAACACGACTGAGTGACCTCACTTCATGTCAATGGATGGCCTGCTTTACTAGTAGCAAA
This sequence comes from Raphicerus campestris, assembly GCA_006410735.1. Classification (NCBI taxonomy): domain Eukaryota; kingdom Metazoa; phylum Chordata; class Mammalia; order Artiodactyla; family Bovidae; genus Raphicerus; species Raphicerus campestris. The sequence goes on along the minus strand of SJYW01021267.1, from coordinate 285,591 downwards.
TTAAAATATATTAGCTGGCCATTTCTCAAATATCACCTACATACAGTCTTGTATCCACTCAGTTACTCAGTTTTCGAGTATACACTGCATTCTGGATCCAAGAGATCATGCCACATCCTTGTCCTCAGGGACCTCACAGCATACAAATGCAATCCTAACAATAATAGTAGTTACAACACAGTGCAACAGTGTCTCAAGAGGTGTGAGTGCTAGCTCATGTGAGAACTGAAAGCCACAGCTTCTTGTCTCCCCCTCCAGGATTGCTGCATTCCTGCCCAGTTACCTTGGTGTGGCTAACTAGGCACATGGTTCAAACACTGGCCATGTGAACAGATCAGTGCCCAGTCAGCATGGACACAACTGTAAACAACAAAGGCCAGTCATACTCTTCATTTCCTAAGTTTCCTGAATTCTAGGAATTGAAGGATCTTTAAAATTATTTCCTAGGATTGAGGTGACTCTATGAACCTCACTTTCTCAGCTGGAGGTGAAGCAGTGAGCCATGCTCTGCCCAGTACAAGGACAGTTCCCCATTTGGCCTCTAAGGAGAGCCCAAGGCACATTGCGGTACCCTCTTAATCACCAAAAGCAGAATTGGAATCATTTTGTTTACGCTTCTTTTGCTGTGCAGGAGGTTTTTTTTTTGTTTTTTGTTTTTTGTTTTTTTAGCTTAATGTTTAGCTTGATGTAGTCCCACTGTTTAGTTTTTATTTCATTGCTGTGCTTTAGGTGTCAAAACCAAAAAATAATCACCAAGGTCCCCTGTCAGGGAGCACTTATGTTTTTCTAGTAATTTTATGGTTTCAAAGCTTACATTAAAAAAAAAAAAATCCACTTTGAGTTACTTTTTGTAAGTGCTGTGAATTATGAATCAATCCAATTTCATTCTTTTATTTGTGAGTATTCAATTATCCCATTATCCCAACACGAGTTCTTGAAGACTACCTTTTCTGCATTGAGTATTCCTGGTCAAATATTAGTTGGTTGCATACACTTGGGTTTGTTTCTGGGCTTTTGATTCTGTTCCATTTGTCTATTTATCTGTTTTTATATCAGTACCATACTGTTTTGCTGACTATAGTTTTATAGCATATCTTGAAATCAGAAAGTGTGATGCTTTCTGCTTTGTTCTTCTTTAAACCATCAACAAAGTGAAAAGACAACCTATGGAATGGGAAAAATGTGAAAATCTGATAAGGGGCTAATCCAAATTTATAAAGAACCTATACAACCCACTCAGTAGCAAACAGACAAAGAACTCAATTTAAAATTGGGTAAAGGACCTGAATAGATATTTCTTCAAAGAAAAACACAAAGGTCAACAAAATACCTGAAAAAATGCTAAACATCCCTAGTCATTAGGGAAATGAAAAATAAAACCACTATGTGGTATCACATCACACTTGTTGGAATGGTGATTATCAAAAAGATAAGAAATAAATGCTGGTGAGGGTGTGGAAAAAGGGGAAATATGTGCACTATTTTAATGGAACTGTAAATTGGTACAGCTATTATGAAAAACAATATGGTGGTTCCCCAAAACTTAAAAATGAACCATATGATCCAGCAATTTGAGTCCTGGGAATATAACTAAAGGAAACTGAAATGATATTTGAAAAGATACGCATACCCTACCCCAATGTTCATTGCAGAATTATTTACAATAGCCAAGACACAGAGACAACCTAAGTATCCACTGAGGTATGAAATACATATATGTGATATATATATCATATAAAATATATACTTAAATATTACTATATATATATATACACACACACATGCATATGTGTGTGTGGGGCAACATTTCTATCTGTTCTTCCATGTGTGTGTGTATGTGTGTATGTAAATAAAGATCTTTATCACCCAGATAATCACGATGGTGTGATCACTCATCTAGAGCCAGATATCCTGGAATGCGAAGTCAAGTGTGCCTTAGAAAGCATCACTACGAGCAAAGCTAGTAGAGGTGATGGAATCCCAGTTGAGCTATTTCAAATCCTAAAAGATGATGCTATGAAAGTGTTTCACTCAATATGCCAGTAAAATTTGGAAAACTCAGCAGTGGCCACAGGACTGGAAAAGGTCAGTTTTCATTCCAATCTCAAAGAAAGGCAATGTCAAAGAATGATCAAACTACTGCACAGTTGCACTCATCTCACACGCTAGTAAAGTAATGCTCAAAATTCTCCAAGCCAGGCTTCAGCAATACGTGAACCGTGAACTTCCAGATGCTCAAGCTGGTTTTAGAAAAGGCGGAGGAACCAGAGATCAAATTGCCAACATCCTCTGGATCATGGAAAAAGCAAGAGAGTTCCAGAGAAACATCTATTTCTGCTTTATTGACTGTGCCAAAGCCTTTGACTGTGTGGATCACAAAAAACTGTGGAAAACTCTGAAAGAGACAGGAATACCAGACCACCTTTCCTGCCTCTTGAGAAATCTGTAGCTAGGCTAGATGAAGCACAAGCTGGAATCAAGATTGCTGGAAGAAATATCAAAAATCACAGATATGTAGATGACACCAGCCTTATGGCAGAAAGTGAAGAATTAAAGAGCCTCTTGATGAAAGTGAAAGTGGAGAGTGAAAAAGTTGGCTTAAAGCTCAACATTCAGAAAACAAAGATCATGGCATCTGGTCCATCACTTCATGGGAAATAGATGGGGAAACAGTATCAGATTTTATTTTGGGGAGTTCCAAAATCACTGCAGATGGTGATTGCAGCCATGAAATTAAATGATGCTTACTCTTTGGAAGAGAAGTTATGACCAACCTAGATAGCATATTCAAAAGCAGAGACATTACTTTGCCCACTAAGGTCCGACTAGTCAAGGCTATGGTTTTTCCTGTGGTCATGTATGGATGTGAGAGTTGGACTGTGAAGAAGGCTGAGCGCCGAAGAATTGATGCTTTGAACTGTTTTGTTGGAGAAGACTCTTGAGAGTCCCTTGGACTGCAAGGAGATCCAACCAGTCCATCCTAAAAGAAATCAGTCCTGAATATTCATTGGAAGGACTGATGTTGAAGCTGAAACTCTGATACTGTAGCCACCTGATGCGAAGAGCTGACTCATTTGAAAAGACTTTGATGCTGGGAAAGATTGAAGGCGAGAGGAGAAGGGAACGACAGAGGATGAGATGGCTGGATGGCATCACCAACTAAATGGACATGAGTTTGGGTAAACTCCAGGAGTTGATGATGGACAGGGAGGCCTGGCATTCTGCAGACCATGGGGTTGCAAAGAGTCGGACACGACTGAGCAACTGAACTGAACTGAATATATATATGTTCAATAGCTCAGTCATGTCTGATTCTTTTTGACCCCATGAACTGTAGCCCTCTAGGCTCCTCTGTCCATGGGATTTTCTAGGCAAGAATATGTGGCATATTATTTAGACAGAAAATTAGAAAATTCTACCTTTGGCAACACCATGGATAGCCCTTGAAGACATTATGCTAAGTGAAATACGTCATACAGAGAAGGACAAATATTATATGATATTACTTACATGTGAAATCTAAAACAATACAAAACTCACCAAAAAAAGTGATCAGGCTTGTGATTATCAGAAGTAAAGGTTAGAAGGAGGGGAAACTGGATGTCGTGGTCAAAAGGAACAAACTTTTAGTTATAAGGGAAATAACTACAAAGGATGTGATATACAATATGATGATTACAGCTAACACTACTGTTAAGTTGTTGACACTGCTGCATTAAATTAAGAGGAAAGATGATGAGAGTAAATCATATGAGTTCTCAACATCAGAGAATTTTTTTTCCATTTTTCTTTCATTTCTTTTTTGCTGTCTATGTACTCTGTGTGACCCCATAGACGGCAGTCCACTAGGCTCCTCTGTCCCTGGGATTCTCCAGGCAAGAATACTGGAGTGGGTTGCCATTTCCTTCTCCAATGCGTGAAAGTGAAAAGTGAAAGTGAAGTCGCTCACTTGCGCCCAACTCTTAGCGACCCCATGGACTGAAGCCTACCAGGCTCCTCCATCCATGGGATTTTCTAGGCAAGAGTACTGGAGTGGAGTGCCATTGCCTTCTCCATATATAAGAAGATGAATGTCAGCTGAATCTACTGTGGTAATCATTTCACAATATACATAAATTAAATCGTCATGTTCTATGTGTGTCTTTAAAGTATGCAGTGATGTATGTCAATTATTTCTAAATAAAACTGGGGGGAGAAAAGAATTAGGATAAAGGGAGTGGCATATAGGTGTTTCAGAAGGACTGGCTCTGCAGTGGCCTCCTTTATCTCACAGAGAAGATGAAGGATACAAGTGCTGTCCACTCTTCATTTCCTGCAACCCAAGGAAGTCCCTTTTCTGAGACTGTTTGGCCTCTTGCAGCAGCCAGTTTCTGAGGCCCCTCATCACAGGGTGATAGAATGCACGTTCTGTTACCACTCTTGTCCCTGGATCTCGCTGGGAGGTGTCTTCTCACTATGAGAAGTGGATAAGACACAGGATGCCCAGCAAAATTTGAATTTAAGATAAACAACAATAAATTTTTACTACCAGTGTGTTCTAAACGTTGCATGGGTGCTAACATCATGGGACTGGGCCCACCAGTACCAGAACCCTGCCTTGGACTGGGAGCCAGAGCTTGTTGAGAGGAACTGCCTCTTCCTGGACCCAGACTTGATGCCTAGTGAATCTCTCTAAATGTGTCTCAACTTTCCCCAGCACTCTGAGCTCATTTTACAAGCAGACACATCCAGTCTCACTGGGCAGGGAAGGAGTAAGCCTGGTAGTCCCATAGTTAACACATGGTACAGATCAGAGACTCACATCCATTGTTAGAATCTGCTCTAGAAGGACTGAGAATTAGGGTGTGGTTCTTTTTTTTTTTTGGTTGTTTTTTGATGTCTGAAATTGATAAAGTTTAAGTTAACAATTAAAAAAATGTTATGTTTTACATTACTAAATCATGATTTAAAAATGCACATTGCCCAAATGGTTTTCAGCTATGACTGCGAGTGGTGACATTCTGCTCATGGCATTCAAATTCTATCTTTGAATGCCATGGTAATCACTTGCTTCCTTTCAAGGCTGTCGTGTCTGGCACGAAATGGAAAAATTTAAAATACCACCCCAGTGGGCTCACACCCAACAGAGCTGGAACTTTTGACTGTGCAGTTAATGACTCCTTGTGGGATATATGTCAATGAGACAGTGAGACAAGTGGTAAGTGAAAGTAAAACATAATAATAAGTAAATACTTAGAACTGTAGTGTAATTCAAGGCTACAGATAAGAAATTTGAGATTCACTCACTCATGATGTAGTCAGATTAGATAAATTCTACTCCTCTTGATTTATTTAGCTCTAAACCAGTGCAGATCCTCCAGCTGGCCCTCAGCCCTGAGGATACACAAGGACAAGTGCCAAGTGCCAGCAATGGGGAAGGAGTTCTGCCTCCTTGACTGCCCAGTCCCAGTGTGTGTGTGGCATAGAGTAGATGTTCATTTAGCATATGCTGAATAGATAAATTAGACAAGAGATCCCTTGATATAAAATTACAGGAGAAGGATGCTATATATCTGGGTAAATCTGCCCTCATATTATACACAAACTCTAATAAATGGGTGGTGTTGGTATCTTCCTTTTATATAGTTTTCTCATCTCCATTGTCCTCATGCATACTGAATAAAAGATGTCAGAATAGACCAGAAATCCTTTCTGAGAAAATGCTGGCACTTTCAACATTTTGCAAACATCATGAGCTCAAGAATCAGGGTACACCTGTGTTCTCATGGCATTTCAACCATCATCTGTAGCTAAATGTACAGATATAAAGTTATTCTCTAATTTAGAAAGAGCAAAGTCTCATATTTAACAGGGATGTTTTTCATATAGCTCATATAGCATTATTCCAGGTAAAGTCAACAATTAAATTCAGTCTTGGAAGTAATTCAGTCTAACAGGGCTACAGGAAACTGGCAGATGAAATATCAAAAATAATGCAATCAAGAGTGAAGTAACAATGATGGTGGAGGAATAGGATGGGGAGACCAATTTCTCCCCCACAAATTTCATTGAAAGAACTTTTAAACGCTGAGTAAATTACACAAAACATCTTCTGAATGCTGGCAGAAGACATCAGGCACCCAGAAAAGCAGCCCATTGTCTTCGAAAGGAGGTAGGAAAAAATATAAAAGACAAAAAAAAAAAAAAAAAAAAAGAGAGACAAAAGAGGTAGGGATGGAGCACCGTCCTGGGAAGTGAGTCTCAAAAAGAGATGTTTCCAAACACCAGGAAACACTCACTGCTGAGTCTGTGGCGAGCCTTGGAAGCACAGAGGGCAACATAACATGGAGGAAAAGATAAATAAATAATTAAAACCCAGATTACAAGCCCGGTGGTAACTCCCCCAGTAGAGAAGCAGCACAGACATCTGCACCCACCATTAGCAAGCAGGGGCTGCTCAGGGAGGTGCGGACTGCATTGCTTAGAGTAAGGATCTGGCCTGAATGCCCTGAGCACAATCTGAGTGAACTAACTTGGGCTAACAAACCAGACTGTGGGACAACTACCATGCAAAAGGCCAGCCCTAACCTAAGACACTGCCAGGCCCATGCACAGAACAAAGGACTGAACAGGGATAGCCGGCTGCAGACCATCCCCTTCCAGTGACAGGCAGCCAGAGCTGGAAGGGGGCAATCGAAGCCCCAGAGAGACATTATCTACAAAACTGTAAGCAGGCTTCTTTGCTAACTAAGACTTCTTGGGGTTCTGGACAGTCAACATCTGCCTAAGAAGGTGCACCGGTTGTACACCCAGAAAACTGAGCGGCAGGGATGGGGGAGGCAATAAGTCGCAGGGACTGTGGTCGCCAAACACCTCATCACCTGATTTGCTCAGACCTGAGAAGGGCACAAACCGCAGGCCCAACCAAATCTGCACCTCTGTGGACTACCCGAGTGCCTGAACCTGAGCGGCTTAGACCTGGGAGGTGCATGCAGCCCAGGGCCAGCCTCAGATGGCTCCTAGTGAAGCAACCTAGAGCCTGAGCAGTGTGGGCAGGGAGGGTACACGCACTGTGAGTGGGGGCAGGCCAAGTGTGGCTGAGTCACTGCGAGCACATGCCAGTGTTATTTGTTTGCAGGGTCCCTCCCTCCCCACAGCGCGACTGAACAAGTGAGCCTAAAAAAAGTGTCCACTACCACCCCCTTGTGACAGAGCAGAAATCAGACACTGAAGAGATCAGCAAACAGAAGAAGCTAAAACAGAGGGAACTGCTTTGGAAGTGACAGGTGCAATAGATTAAAACACTGTCATTAGTACCAGCTACATAGGAACGGGCCTATAGATCTTGAGAAATATAAGCCGGACCAAGGAAATATTCTAAAATGAACTGACCCAACAATACCTACAACACCAGAGAAAGTCCTAGATGTATTTTACTATTTTTATGGTCATTCTTTTTTTTTTTTTTAACTTAAAAAAAAATTTAAGTCCTCTATTACTCCTTTAATTTTCACTTCAATAACCTACTATTACTTTGCAAAAAAGACCCTATTTATTAAAAGCAATTTCATATATATATAGATTTCTTATAATTTTTGTGACTTTTTTTTTCTTTAATATTGTATTTTTGAAATTCCAACCCCTACTCTAGACTTTTAATCTTTGCTTTTTGTATTTGCTATCAATTTTGTACCTTTAAGAACCCAATATTCAGTACCTACCCATTTTTACTTGAGAGCAAGAATACTGGCTTGACTACTCTCTCCCCCTTTGGACTCTCCTTTTTCTCCACCAGGTCGCCTGTGTCTCCTTGCTATCCCCTCTCTTCTCTATCCAACTCTGAATTTCTGTGTGTTCCAGACGGTAGAGAACACTTAGGGAACTGATTATTGGCTGGATCTGTCTCTCTCCTTTTCATTCCCCCCTTTTATCCTCCTGGCCACCTCTGTCTCCTTCCTCCCTCTTCTCTTCTCTGTATAACTCCATGAACATCTCTGAGCATTCCAGTTGTGGAATGCATATAAGGAATGAATTACTGGCTAGCTTGCTCTCTCCTTTGTTGACTCCACCTCATCTCATTACAGTCACCTCTAACTCCCTCCTCCATCTTCTCTTCTCCATGTAACTCTGTGAACCTCTCTGGGTGTCCCTCACTGTGGAGAAACTTTTCATCTTTAACCTAGATGTTTTATCAACAGTGCTCTATAGAAGGAGAAGTCTTGAGACTGCTGCAAAAATAAGGCTAAAAACCAGAGGCAGGAGGCTTAACTCCAAACCCTAGGAACACTAGAGAACTCCTGACTCCAGGGAACATTAATTGACAAACGCCTCCATACCTACACTGAAACCAAGCAACACCGAAGGGCCAACAAGTTCCAGAGCAAGACATACTATGCAAATTCTCCAGCAACACAGGAACACAGCCCTGAGCTCCAATATACAGGCTGCCCAAAGATACTCCAAAACCATTGACATCTCATAACTCATTATTGGACATTTCATTGCACTTCAGAGAGAAGAAATCCAGCTCCACCCACCAGAACTCCGACACAAGCTTCCCTAACCAAGAAACCTTGACAGGCCACCTGTACAACCCCACCCACAGTGAGGAAACTCCACAATAAAGAGAACTCCACAAACTGCCAGAATACAGAAAGGCCACTGAAAACTCAGCAATATAAACAAGATGAAGAGACAGGAATACTCAGCAAGTAAAGAAACAGGAGAAATGCCCACCAAACCAAACAAAAGAAGAGATAGGGAATCTACCTGAGAAAAAATTCCAAATAATGATAGTGAAAATGATCCAAAATCTTGAAGTCAAAATGGAATCACAGATAAATAGCCTGGAGACAAGGATTGAGAAGACACAAGAAAGGTTTAACAAGGACCTAGAAGAAATAAAAAAGAGTCAATATATAAAGAATAATGCAAAGAATGAGATCAAAAACATTCTGGAGGCAACAAATAGTAGAACAACAGAGGCAGAAGATAAGATTAGTGAATTAGAAGATATAATGGTAGAAATAAATGAATCAGAGAGGAAAAAAGAAAAATGAATTAAAAGAANAAGAATAATGCAAAGAATGAGATCAAAAACATTCTGGAGGCAACAAATAGTAGAACAACAGAGGCAGAAGATAAGATTAGTGAATTAGAAGATATAATGGTAGAAATAAATGAATCAGAGAGGAAAAAAGAAAAATGAATTAAAAGAAATTAGGGCAGTCTCAGAGACCTCCAGGACAGTGTTAAACGCCTCAACATTTGAATCATAGGAGTTCCAGGAGAAGAAGACAAAAAGAAAGACCATGAGAAAATACTTGAGGAGATAGTAGTTGAAAACTTCCCTAAAATGGGGAAGGAANCACCTTTTTCTCAAGCACACACTGAACCTTCTCCAGGATAGATCACATCCAGGGCCATAAATCTAGCCTTGGTAAATTAAAAAAAATTGAAATCATTCCAAGCATCTTTTCTGAGCACAATGCAGTAAGATTAGATCTCAATTACAGGAGAAAAACTATTAAAAATTCCAACATATGGAAGCTGAACAACATGTGGTGAATAACCAACAAATCACAGAAGAAATTTAAAAAGAAATCAAAATAAGCATAGAAATGAATGAAAATGAAAACACAACAACCCAAAACCTGTGGGACACTGTAAAAGCAGTGCTAATGGGAAAGTTCATAGCAGTACAGGTATACCTCAAGAAACAAGAAAAAAGTCAAATAAATAACCTAACTCTACACCTAAAGCAACTAGAAAAGGAATGAATGAAGAACCCCAGGGTTAGCAGAAGGAAAGAAATCTTAAAAATTAGGGCAGAAATAAATGCAAAAGAAACAAAAGAGACCATAGCAAAAATCAACAAAGCCAAAAACTGGTTCTTTGAAAGGATAAATAAGATTGACAAACCATTAGCCAAACTCATCAAGAAACAAAGGGAGAAAAATCAAATCAATAAAATTAGAAATGAAAATGGAGAGATCACAACAGAGAACACAGAAATACAAAGGATCATGAGACTAGTATTAGCAATTATATGCCAATAAAATGGACAACATAAAAGAAGTGGACAAATTCTTAGAAAAGTACAACTTTCCAAAACTGAACCAAGAAGAAATAGAAAATCTCATCAGACCCATCACAAGCATGGATATTGAAACTGTAATCAGAAATCTTCCAGCAAAGAAAAGCCCAGGTCCAGACGGCTTCACAGCTGAATTCTACCAAAAATTCTGAGAAGAGCTAACACCTATCCTACTCAAACTCTTCCAGAAAATTTCAGAGGAAGGTAAACTTCCAAACTCATTCTATGAGGCCACCATCACCATAATACCAAAACCTGACAAAAAGATGCCACAAAAAAAAGAAAACTATCACTGATGAAGAGAGATGCAAAAATCCTTAACAAAATTCTAGCAATCAGAATCCAAAAACATGTTAAAAAGATCATACACCATGACCAAGTGGGCTTTATCCCAGGGATGCAAGGATTCTTCAATATCTGCAAATCAATCAGTGTGATTCGCCACATTAACAAATTGAAAAATAAAAACCATACGATTATCTCAATAGATGCAGAGAAAGCCTTTGACAACATTTAACATCCATTTATGATAAAAACTCTCCAGAAAGCAGGAATAGAAGGAACATAGCTCAACATAATAAAAGCTATATATGACAAACACATAGCAAACATTATCCTCAGTGGTGAAAAATTGAAGGCATTTCCCCTAAAGTCAGAAACAAGACAAAGGTGCCCACTTTCACTAGTACTATTCAACACAGTTTTGGAAGTTTTGCCCACAGCAATAAGAGCAGAAAAAGAAATAAAAGGAATCCAGATTGGAAAAGAAGAAGTAAAACTCTCACTGTTTGCAGATGACATGATCCTCTACATAGAAAACACTAAAGACTCCACCAGAAAATTACTAGAGCTAATCAATGAATATAGTAAAGTTGCAGGATATAAAGTCAATGCACAGAAATCTCTTGCATTCCTATTCAATAATAATGAGAAAATAGAAAGAGAAATTAGGAAAACAATTCCATCCACCATTGCAACGAAAAGAATAAAATACTTGGGAATATATCTACCTAAGAAACTAAAGACCTATATATTGAAAACTATAAAACACTGGTGAAAGAAATCAAAGAGGACATTAATAGATGGAGAAATATACCGTGTTCATGGATTGGAAGAATCAATACAGTGAAAATGAGTATACTACACAAAGCAATTTATAGATTCAACGCAATCCTTATCAAACTACCAACGGTATTTTTCGCAGAGCTAGAACAAATAATTTCACAATTTGTATGGAAATACAAAAGACCTCGAATAGCCAAAGCAATTTTGAAAAAAAAAAAAAAGAATGGAACTGGAGGAATCAACCTGCCTGACTTCAGGCTCTACTACAAAGCCATAGTCATCAAGACAGTATGGTACTGGCACAAAGACAGAAATATAGATCAATGAAACAAAATAGAAAGCCACGAGATAAATCCACACACCTATGGACACCTTATCTTTGACGAAGGAGGCAAGAATATACAATGGATTAAAGACAAACTCTTTAACAAGTGGTGCTGGGAAAACTGGTCAACTACTTGTAAAGGGATGAAACTAGAACACTTTCTAACACCATAGACAGAAATAAACTCAAAATGGATTAAAGATATAAATGTAAGACCAGAAACTATAAAACTCCTAGAGGAGAACATAAGCAAAACACCCTTCAACATACATCACAGCAGGATCCTCTATGACCCACCTCCCAGAATATAGGAAATAAAAGCAAAAATAAACAAATGGGACCTAATTAAACTTAAAAGCTTCTAGACAACAAAGGAAAGTATAAGCAAGGTGAAAAGACAGCCTTCAGAATAGAAGAAAATAACAGCAAATGAAGCAACTGACAAACAACTAAACTCAAAAATATACAAGCAACTCCTGCAGCCCAATTACAGAAAAATAAATGACCCAATCCAAAAATGGGCCAAAGATCTAAATAGACATTTCTCCAAAGAAGACATACATATGGTTAACAGATGAAAAGATGCTCAACATCATTCATTATCAGAGAAATGCAAATCAAAACCACAATGAGGTATCATTTCACACCAGTCAGAATGGCTACAATCCAAAAGTCTACAAGCAGTAAGTGCTGGAGAGGATGTGGAGAAAAGGGAACCCTCTTTCACTGTTGGTGGGAATGCAAACTAGTAGAGCCACTACGGAGAACAGTGTGGAGATTCCTTAAAAAACTGGAAATAGAACTGCCGTATGACCCAGCAATCCCACTGCTGGGCATACACACCAAGGAAACCGGAATTGAAAGAGACACATGTACCCCAATGTTCATCACAGCACTATTTATAATAGCCAGGACATGGAAGCAACCTAGATGTTTATCAGCAGATGAATGGATAAGAAAGCTGTGGTACATATACACAATGGAATATTACTCAGCCATTCAAAAGAATACATTTGAATCAGTTCTAATGAGGTGGATGAAACTGGAGCTGATTATACAGAGTGAAGTAAGCCAGAAAGAAAAACACCAATACAGTATACTAATGTATATATATGGAATTTAGAAAGATGGCAATGATAACCCCATATGCAAGACAGCAAAAAAGACACAGATGTCTAGAATGGTCTTTTGGACTCTGTGGGAGAGGGCGAGGGTGGGATCATTTGGGAGAATGGCATTGAAACATGTATAATATCATATATGAAATGAATTGCCAGTCCAGGTTCAATGCATGATACTGGGTACTTGGGGCTGGTGCACTGGGATGACCCAGAGGGATGGTATGGGGAGGGAGGAGGGAAGGGGTTCAGGATGGGTAACACATGTATACCTGAGGCGGGTTCATGTTGATGTATGGCAAAACGAATACAATATTGTAAAGTAATTTACCTCCAATTAAAATAAATAAATAAATAAATAAAGCACGAAGTAACATGCCTAGAAAAAAAGAAAAAGCTTAAGCTATTTTCATAAGATTCTGAGCTCTGAACTTTCAGTAATGATCCAGGAAATGAACTTCAGATTCACTATAGACCATTTACTGAAGAAATTACTTAAATGTACTGCTACTACCAGAAAGGTCAGTCTATGTCCTGATTAGACTGGAAGTAATCCAGAATGCATTACCTCACCCATGTGCAAAGTCATGATGCCTCTTGCACCCTGAAGCTGTAGCTGCTGGACAAAAAAGTCTGGGTAACACTAGAATCAGCTCAAATAATAGAAAATGAAATGATCATTAAGATGATTTTAGAAGGGAGATACTGAACCTCTTTTACATTGGATGATAAGTAAGAAGAGGAGGTAAAACTGAAACAGGTAAAACAAAAGTTAGATTTCAGCTATGCTTTTGGAATTTCATGCATGTGCTTAGGAGAGAGGAATAGTAGTAGCAGTTTGTTAAACAAGAAAAGCCTTGTTAAAGAAGCAGTAATGTTGGAAAATTTAATAAAGTCTAAAAAACATCATAAATACATATTTTATACTTTGAGTTTATTGAAAATGAGTAGTATTGGGGAGAATATTTTTAATACAATTTGAATGGAACAACATGCTTGCATATGTATCAGTTTAGTTCAGTTCAGTCGCTCAGTTGTGTCCGACTCTTTGCGACCCCTTGAATCGCAGCACGCCAGGCCTCCCTGTCCATCACCAACTCCCGGAGTTCACTCACACTCACGTCCATCGAGTCCGTGATGCCATCCAACCATTTCATCCTCTGTCATCCCCTTCTCCTCCTTCCCCCAATCCCTCTCAGCATCAAAGTCTTTTCCAATGAGTCAACTCTTCACATGAGGTGGCCAGAGTACTGGAGTTTCAGCTTTAGCATCATTCCTTCCAAGGAAATCCTATACGTACATTTAAAATATTAATTCTTAATTATTTAACCATTTTTAATTGAAGCATACTAAATTCACAGTGCTGTGTTAGTTTCAGGTGTACAGCAAACTGATTCAGATATATATTTTAATATGTACATTTTATATTTTATATACATATTATATATATATTTTAGATTCTTTTCCATTATAGGTGATTACAAATTATTGAATATGGTTTCCTGTGCTAAACAATTGGTCCTGTTGGTTACCTATTTTATATATAGTGATGTGTATCTGTTAATACAAATTAATTTATTCCTCTCCCTCCTTTTATCTTTGATAATCATATTTGTTTTCTACATCTAAATCTTTTTCTATTTTGCAAATAGGTTTACTTGTATTTTTTGGTATGTAAATATTTGTTATTTTAAAAGCAAAGTTTATTTAAATCAAATCCCTTATTATTATTATACAGTGGAGGTGATGAATAGATAGGGATTAGATCTGGTAGACAGATTGCCAGAAGAACTATGAACAAGCAGTTCATTACACTGTACAGAAAGTGATGATCAAAACCATCCTTAATAGAAAGAAATCCAAGAAGTCAAAGTGGTTACCTGAGGAGGCTTTACAAATAGCTGAGAAAAGAAGGGAAGTGAAAGGAAAGAGAGAAAGGGAAAGATACACCCAGCTGAACACAGAGTTCCAGAGAATAGTAAGGAGAAATAAGAAAGCTTTCCTAAGTGAACAGGGCAAAGAAACAGAGGAAAACAATGGAATGGAAAACTCTTCATTAAAACTGGAGATATCAAAGGAATATTTTTAGAAAAAAATGGGCGTGATAAAGTGCAGAAATGGTAAGGACCTAATGGAAGCAAAAGAAATTAAGAAGTGGCAAGAATACAGAGAAGAACTATACAAAAAAAGTCTTAATGACCCAGATAACCATGTCGATGTGGTTACTCACCTAGAACCAGACATCTTAGAGTCTGAAATCAAGTGGACCTTAGGATGAATTACTACCAACAAAGCTAAGGGATGTGATGGAATTCTAGCTGAGCTATTTCAAAACCTAAAAGTTGATGCTGTGAAAATGCTGCACTCAATATGTCAACATATTTGGAAAATTCAGCAGTGGCCAGAGGACTGGAAAAGGTCAGCTTTCATTTCAATCTCAAAGAAAGGCAAGGCCCAAAAAGGTTCAAACTACTGTACAATTGCACTCATTTCACATTCTAGCAAGGTTATGCTCAAAATCCTTCAAGGCAGACTTCAGCAGTACGTGAACTGAGAACTTACAGATGTTCAAGCTGAATTCAGAAAAGGCAGAGGAACCAGAGATCAACTTGTAAACACCTTTTTGATCATAGAGAAATTGAGATAGTCCCAGAAAAACATCTACTTCTGCTTCATTGACTACACTAAAGCCTTTGACTGTGTGTATCACAACAAATCGCGGAAAAATTTTAAAGAACTGGGAATACCAGACCACCTTATCTGCCTAAAGAGAAACATGTATACAGGTCAGGTTTGTATGTATATCTTCTTTTATACAGGTCAAGAAGCAACATTTAAACTGGACATAGAAAACAGACGGGTTCAACATCAGGAAAGGAGAATGACAATGCTGTATTTTGTCACTCTGCTTATTTAACTTCTATGCAAAGGACATCGTGCAAAATGCCGAACTGGATGAATCAAGATTGCTGTGAGAAATAGCAATAACCTCAGATATGCAGATGACACCACTCTAATGGTAAAAAGTGAAGAGGAACTAAAGAGCCTCTTGATGAAGGTGAAAGAGGAGAGTGAAAAAGATGGCTTAAAACTCAACATTCAAGAAACTAAGATCTTGGCATCTGGACCCATTACTTCATGGTAAATAGATAGGGGAAAAGTGGAAACAGCACAGACTTTATTTTCTGGGCACCAAGACTGCTGAGGATGGTGACTAAAGCCATGAAATTAAAAACTGCTTGCTCTTTGGAAGGAAAGCTATGGCAGACTTGGGTGCTTAAGTCATTCAGTTGTGTCTGGCTCTTTGCAACACTATAGACTGTAGCCTTCCAGGCTTCTCTGTCCATGGGGATTCTCCATGCTAGAATACTGAGGTGGGTTGTCATGCCCTCCACCAGGGGATCTTCCCAACCTAGGTCTCCTGCATTGCAGACATATTCTTTACTGTCTGAGCACCAGAGAAACCTAGACTGAATATTGAAAAGCTGAGACATCACTTTGTGACAAAGGTCAAAACTATGGTTTTTCCCAGTAGTCATGTATGGATGTGAAAGTTGGATCATAAAGAAGGCTAAATGCCAAAGAATTGATGGTTTCAAATTGTGGTGGTGGAGAAGACTCTTGAGAGACCCTTGGACAGCAAGGAGATCAAACCAGTCAATCCTAAAGGAAATCAACCCCAAATATTGATAAGAAGGACTGCTGCTGAAGTTGAAGCTCCAGTCCTTTGGCCACCTAATATGAAGTGCCAATTCAATGGAAAAGACCCTGATTCTGGGAAAGATTGAGGGCAGGAGGAGAATGGGATGACAGATAAATGCTCAGGAGTGAGACTGAAAGATCATATGATGCTACGTATATTTTGAATGGAACAACATTCCTGCAAATTCTTCACCCCAGTGGCAACAAGCACATTAGCGCCCAGAGGTTAGTTTCTTAATCATTCTCCAGTTAAGAGAAGCAGGACTCATAGAGTGCCTGATTCCAGGCTGGGGTATAAGATGAGGTGAGGACATCTTATAGTGTTCAGCAAACCAAAAGACAGGTTTTTCAAAAGGACATTGGTCAAACCTGGAAAAATTGGGCAACAAAGTTAATGACATCATATTGGACTATAACCTGGGCATAAAATAAATGTCCAGGATTCCATACTGATAGAAATAATTCATGTATATATATATATAAAAGAATTCTTTTGTCCATACAAAAGAATTCCACACAATTTATGAGGCCATTCTGCCCTCAAAGAGGGGGCACCTATCTCCCAGCCCTTAAGTATGGACCTCTTTGAGGTCCAAAGAGCACAACATGAGAAGGAGAAGTAGAAGAATTCTACAGTGGAGAAAACTGACTAACAGGATCTCATCTAGGTGATGGAAGTCAGCTTCAGCAGGGATGAGTTGCATGGATCCTGTGTGCCCTTGATGTGTTATGATGGGAAAGGCAACTTACCTCTTTGGTCTTCTTCCAAAGAACCCACAAACGCAGCATAAACGTGAGAAAAATATGAGACTAATCCAAACGGAAGGACATTCTACATACTACCTGACCAGTACTCCTCAAAATGACTAAGGTCATCAAAAGCAAGGATGGTCTGAGAACCTGTTATAGCCAAGAGGAGCCTAGAGAGACAAGATTACTATATGGAATGTGGGATCCTGGATGTGACTGTGGAACAGAAAAGAAGAAAAGGTAAAACTAATAAAATCTGAATGAAATATAGACTGAAAATGCTTTTAATGCCCAGATAAGGCCAAACTTCTAGGATAAATATTCTTCAAATTACTTTTGAAATGAGAAAAAATATAAAAATAAATATACAGGGGGAGGGTGGCCTGAGTGGGGGTACCTACAGTGAACTGGCATGTTTGAAAATTCAGACCTCTGTATCCTAATACTCTTTTTGGAGACAAAATTAAATGAAATAATTGTTGTCTATAGACCAATTAAATCAGCACCTTGGTCTCACAGCAACAAGCAACTAGGAAGACTTATTATTATTATTGTACCTAATAATCACATTTCAGCAAGAAAACAATGCATAGACATAAGCAGAGGGGAAATGCTGTAATTACACACCAGCTTAATTTAAAGTACACTTTTTATGGGTGACTTTGAAACCAGGAGGGCTGGATCCTTTCACGACTGTCAGAGAGTCAGATTTTGTGAAGTTTCTGTTGATGTGGTCCGTAGATCACTGATGTTACACAATGCAGCTGAAGATTGGGGTATTGTTAAAGGATAATGTAAGAGCTTCTTGCTCTGCTTAAGGGGTAGTAGCCAGTCCTTCCCACACAAGTCCTTTGTTAATTTGCTGCAATTGACCAACAACTCGCCTTGAGTATCCTCCCTTTGAGCTCCTGTCACCCATGGCTGGGGATAAAAAACACACAAAAGGAAGAAGGTCTTGCCTTCAGGCCATTAGAGTAGTAAGCAGCAAACTAATTTTTCCTAGGTGAAGGTTAGCTGTCCCCTGGAAGTATGTTGGATACTGGGAGCACCTGGAAGGGGTCTCTGACTTTGTGGACTGGTGACATAATCCTGGAGGAGAAGATGACTGAAGACCAAAGTGTAGTGAAGGGGAGATGTTGAGGTGAGAGTGTTGGACACTGTGATAGGACACGTTGCATAGACACATGCTGGAGGGCAAGGGCCAGGTTGCCAGCCACCCTCTGCTGTGCCAAGGAACAGGAGTTTTCATCATGGAAAACTTCAGCAGGAGAATGATGTATTCAGTTTTACACTTTAGAAACCATGTGGAAAGTGGTCTGGATGAAGAAGGATTGATGGTAAAAAGAAGCCTGATGCAAAATCCAGAAGGACCTGACTCAACGGAGGCACTCCTGAAAAAAGAAAAAAAGCAATGTGTTTGAGAAGTGGTGGTTTTAATGATGAGGCAAGACATGGACCCAGGTCCGAGGGTTGGCACCAGTGTAAGTACAGGACAGCCTCTACCTCCTGGAAGTCAGATGGGCAATGGGCAAGGGGAGGTGACAAGTTTCACAACAGAGATGATCTGGATGCTGCTGGCAGTAGATCCAGAACTTCTGGGGCCAGGGGTGGAGAGGAAGGTGCCCCAAGGACAGAACAGTTAGGCTGAGAATAAAGTGGAAGCAGCATCCACAGTGAAGGGGTGCCCAAGTGGATGCAGAGGACAAGGCTCCAGCAGAGGCTGCAGCCTGTCCCCCAAGCTGGGAGAGACAGAGGCTAGGACTCTGCTGGGGAGAGAGGAGAAGACTGATGCAGACAAAGTTGGAGGGATTTCTCCTTCTAAGGGCCATGGGAAACCATTAGAAAAATATAAACAGGACAACTGGTTTTCAGGGTCAAACATTTCCTCTTTCTATCATATGGAGAAATAAAGAGACAGACAAAATACAAAGGGCTTGTTGGGTATGGGTGAGAAATGATGATGGCTTGCACTAGGTGGTCTACAGTGGAGATGGAGAGAAGAGGTGTAGGGGGGTGAGGTTTCAGAAACTGTTCTGGAAGTGGGGTGGGAGCCATGGAGGGCTTGAGGAGACAGGCTTCTTGTGCACAGGGCGTCGTTCCAGAGACAGAGATGCTAGGCCTGGGCAGGCTTGCCCACAAGGATCTTGCACTGGGTTTGGACATTCTGCACTCAGAGGATAATTGGACAGGTCTCATGGAGGGGGTGGAACCATCACCATAGCCTGTCTCCGCACACAACAGTATCAGCAGCTGAACAATAAACAGACTGGCCCATCAAACAACTGATGCACTGAATAACAGAGTAGGACCCCACCCAGGGTACTCCTTTAAGTGCCTGATGGGACAATCTACAGAGTAGGACCCCAGCCAGGGGGCCCCTCTATGTGCCTGAAGGGGCAGAGCTATGGAGAAAGACTGGCCAAAGAGGCCTTCTGATCACCAGCTATAAGAGGCTCAAAAAAAAAAAAAAAAAAAAAAAATG
>SJYW01021267.1:241083-264785 GCA_006410735.1 Raphicerus campestris | reverse complement strand
AAAAAAAAAAAAAAAAATGAGAGGGCCGTAACTCCTGCTGCAGAGGCTGTCCGTGTCCCTGCACACTTCGTGCCACCAGGGTTCCTGCAAGCTGAGCAGCTGCACAGCCTTCACGCTCAACTCTCATTGGGGCAGAACTGCCACAGGCAAAAAAAAAAAAAAAAAAAAAAAATCTTGGGTCTATGCACACATGGTCACTTCAATCCGACACTATGCAACTCTGTAGACTGCAGCCTGCCAGGCTTCTCTGTCAGGGAAGGCGGGGGTGGGGGTGGGGGTTCTCCAGGCTAGAATACTGGAGTGTATTGGCCAATACTGGTTGCCATGCTCTTCTAGATCACTATATATCCTGCTGCCCTAGCCGCCGAACCCGAGTACCTGGTGCTGCCAGAACCCCTACAACCCAAGCAGCTGCACCTCCTCCACACCTGGCCCTCACAGAGGCAAACCCAGGTCTTCCAGGGCAGGCTCAGGAGCAAACCCTAGTGGACAACCCACATGCAGAGGTGGGAATAAAATCACAATTGACACCCAGGGACAGTGTGACTAAGAAATAAGTTCCAAAACTTTCCCACCAGCTGTACAAGCTGCAGATTAAATCCACACCATCAATTAGGCAAACTCTGTGTCTATGGAATATATAAAAGGTCATTGAGAGCTCCCACAAAAGAAAACACACTAGTTCTGATAGCTGTGGACATTGGAGGCAAGAATACACAGGAGTGGGACCAGATTAGAATCTGAGCTGCCTCCATAGCAGCAGGTCCAGATATCTGCACGATGTTGGAGTGTATCTGAGGGAAGTGAGGTGGACTGTGGCTCCCAGCGAGGGAAAGGACTCTGACAGCAGTGACACAAGAAAAACACTTATTTTTCTTATGTTTTGACTTATTCTGCAGATTTTTTTTCCCCTCTCTCCCAACCTTTTATCCCTCTCTGTTGTAGTTGTAGGTTTTATTGACACTATGTAATCCAGTTAAGCTTTTTTTTTTCCTTTCTTTTTCACACGATTTATTGTTATAAACCTCTGCTTCTATGGAGGGCTTTTGCAGGTTTGTGGAATATTCCTTTCTCTCTGCCTTTTTAATTTTTTAAACCTATATTTATTTTTTCTACATTTATTCCTTTATTTGCCTTTCCTACTGTTCTTTTCCCTTTGTGGTTAATCTTTAATGTACATAAATCTTCTTCATTTACCTCTATTTAACTTTACATATTGATTCTTTCTTTCTTTTTCTTTCTTTCCTCAGCATATTTGTTAGTTTTGTTTTCATTACTTTATTCCCCAGTTGGCAACTTGCTTTAGCTGTTTTCTAGTTTGTGCTTTAGTTAGTTTTGTTCTTAACTGGTAAATATAATTTTTGATTTCCTTTATTTGCTGGGTCAATCTACTGTGCTTTATTTTTGTTGAACTGTTTTGACTTTTCTCATGGGTATATATACCATTATTTTAATAATTGCTTGCCTGATTTTGTAACTGCCATTTGTCTGGGGTTCATCTTTGATTTCTCATTTTTGGATATTTGTTTTACTCTCCCCTAATGCCATAGCAAACCACTTGTGAAATCTTCGTTCTTGACCAGGATCAAGCCTTGAGTCTTTATAGAATGGGAGCACTAACTCCAAGACCCTAGACTACCAGAGAATTAACCCTGCAGCTGCTGCTAAGTCGCTTCAGTCGTGTCCGACTCTGTGCGACCCCGTGCGACCACATAGACGGCAGCCCAACAGGCTCCCCCGTCCCTGGGGTTCTTCAGGCAAGAACACTGGAGTGGGTTGCCATTTCCTTCTCCAATGCATGAAAGTGAAAAGTGAAAGTGAAGTCGCTCAGTTGTGTCTGACTCTTAGTGACCTCATGGACTGCAGCCTACCAGGCTCCTCTATCCATGGGATTTTTCCAGGCAAGTGTACTGGAGTGGGTTGCTATTGCCTTCTCCGAATTAACCCTAGAGAGTATCAAATAGTGAGAACTCACATAAAGGAAACCACTTGAATACAAGGCCCAGCATCACCCAACCACCAGTAGCACCCTGTGCAGGAAGGCTCATATAAAAAACAAACAAAACAAAAATACAATCCTAATCATCAGCAGACAGGATTACCACCTCACTCAGCCTTGCCCATCAGAGGAAAAACAAGCAGACAAAAACTCAGCACAAATCTCACCCTATACAAAGCTTACACAAAGCACTGAACCAACCTTAGGAGTGCAGAAACCAAAAGAAGGAAAAAAAATTCAACTTTCTTCAAGGAAAGAATTCAACTTTCTTTGAAGGCTGAGGAAAGGAGAACTCAAACACAGAGCTAAAAAAAAAAAGATAATGAAAAGGCAGAGAAATATTACATAAATGAAGGAATAAAGTAGAAACACAGAAATCTAAATAAATGAAGAGGAAAAAGAATTCAGAATAATGATAGTAAAGATGACAAAATACCTTTAAAACAGAATGGAGAAAATGAAAGAATCACTTAACAAAGACCTAGAAAAATTAAAGAATAAACATACAAAGATAAACAACACAATTACTGAAATTAAAAATACTCTAGACTTAATAGCAAAATATCTGAAAAAGAACAAATCAGTGAGCTGGAATATAAAATGGTGGAAATAGCTTCTGAAGAGCAAAATAAAGCAAAAAGAATGAAAAGACCTGAGGATAGTCTCAGAGACCTCTGGGATAATATCAAACACACCAACATTTGAATTTTAGGAGTCTTAGAAGAAGAGAAAAAGAAAGGCTCTGAGAAAATTTTTGAAGAGATTATACTTGAAAATTCCCCCAACATGGAAAAGGGAATAATCAAGTCCAAGAAGCACAAAGAATCCCATACAGGATAAACCAGGGAAAAACATGTCAAGGCACATACTAATCAAACTAACAAAAACTAAACACAAAGAAAGAATATAAAAACAGCAAGAGAGAAGCAACAAGTAACATACAAGGGAAACCCCATGTGCTTAACAGTTGATCTTTCAGCAGAAACTCTGCAGGCCAGAAGGGAATGGCAGGGTATATTTAAAGTACTGAAAGGGAAAAATCTGCAACCAAGATTACTGTACCTGGCAAGAATCTCATTCAAAATTGATGGAAAAATCAAAAGCTTTTCAGACAAGCAAAAATTAAGAGAATTCAGTACCACCGATCCAGCTTACAACAAATGTTAAAGGGAATTGCATAGTCAAGAAATACAGGAGAAGAAAAAAGATCTACAAAATCAACCCCAAATAATTAAGAAAATGCCAATAGGAACATACATATCAATAATTACTTTAAATGTAAATGGACTAAATGTTCCAACCAAAAGTTACAGACTGGCTGAATGGATCCAAAAATAAGACCCATATATACTCTCTCTACAAACCACCCACTTTAGACCTCAAGACACATACAAACTGAAAGTGAGAGGATGGAAAGATATTCCATGCAAATGGGAAGCAAAAGAAAGCTGGAGTAGTAATCCTCCTATCACAAAATAGACTTCAAAATAAAGAAGATTACAAGAATTAAAGAAAGACACTGTATAATGATCAAGGGATCAATCCAACAGGAAGACATAACAATTGTAAATATCTTTGCACCCAACATAGGAGCATCTCAATACATAAGACAAACACTAACAGACATAAAAGGAGAAATCAACAGTAACACAATAATAGTAGGAGACTTTAACACCCCACTTACACCAATGGATAAATCATCAACAGAAAATTAATAAGTAAACACAAGTCTTAAATGATACATTAGATGAGTTGGATCTCATTGATATCTTCAGACATTCCATTCAAATGCAGAAGGATACACCTTCTTCTCAAGTGCACATGGAACATTCTCCAGGATAGACTACATCTTGGGTCACAAATCAAACCTCAGTAAATTTAAGAAAATTGAAATTATATCAAGCATCTTCTCCAACCACAATGCTATGAGACTAGATATCGATTGCAAGAAAAAAAAAACTGTAAGAAACACAAACACATGGAGATTAAACAACACATTTCTAAATGACCAACAGTTTACTGAAGAAATCAAAAAGGAAATAAAAACATTTCTAGACACAAATGATAATGAAAATACAACTCAAAACTTATAAGATGCAGCAAAAGCGGTTCTAAGAGGGAAGTTCATGACAATACAATCTTACCTCAAGAAACAAGGAAAACAGCTAATAGACAACTTAACTTTACACCTAAAGCAACTGGAAAAAGAAAAACAACAACAACAAAAAACAAAATTAGTAGCAGGAAAAAAACATAAAGATCTAAGCAGAAATAAATGAAAAAGAAATGAAAGAAACAATAGTAAAGATTAATAAAACTAAAAGCTGGTTCTTTGAGGAGATAAACAAAATTGACAAGCCTTTAGCCAGACTCATCAAGAAAAAATAAAGAAGAATCAAATTAATAAAATTAGAAAATGCAAAAATACAAAGGATTATGAGACTATTATGAACAACTATATGGCAATGAAATAGATAACCTGGAAGAATTGGACAGATTCTTAGAAAAGTTCTATCTTCCAAGACTGAACCAGGAAGAAATAGAAGTTATAAACTATGTAGTTACAAGCACTGAAATTGAAGCTGTGATCAATGATCTCTCCCAAAAACAAAAGTCCAGGACCAGATGGCTTCAAAGGAGAATTCTATCAAGCGTTTAGAGAAGAGCTAATGCCTTTCTTTCTAAAACGCTTTCAAAAGATTGCAGAGGAAAGAACACTTCCATCTCATTCTATGAGTCCACCATCACCCTGATACCCAAACCAGACAAAGACAACACAAAAAAAGAAAGCTACCATCCAATGTCACTGATGAACATAGATGCAAAAATCCTCAACAAATAATTAGCAAACAGAATTCAGCAATGCATCAAAAAGCTCATATATCATGATCAAGTTGGGTTTATTCCAGTTATGCAAGGATTCTTTAATATACACAAATCATTCAATATGATACACCATATTAACAAATTGAAAGATAAAAACCATATGATAATCCCAATAGATGCAGGAAAGGCCTTTGAGAAAATTTAGTACAATTTATGATTAAAACTCTCCAAAATATTGGCATAGAAGGAACCTACCTCACCATAGTAAAGGCCATATATGATAAACCTATAGCAAACATTATTCTCAACTTGAAAGCATTCCCCCTAAGATCAGGAACAAGACAAAGGTGTCCACTTTCACCACTATTATTTAACATAATTCTGTAAGTCTACAGCAATCAGAGTAGAAAAAGAAATAATGGGCATCCAGATCAGAAAAGAAGTAAAGCTCTCACAGTACCATATCAGATGACATGATATTGTACACAGAATACCATAAAGATAGTATCAGAAAATTACTAGAGCTAATCAGTGAATTTAGCAAAGTTTCAGGATACAAAATCAATACACAGAAATCACTTGAATTTCTATATACTAAGAATGAAAAATCAGAAAGAGAAATTAAGGAATCAATCCCATTCACCATTGCAACAAAGAGAAAAGAGTTGTACACAGAAAATTATGACACTAATAAAAGAAATCAAAGATGACATAAATGGAGAGATATTACATGTTCCTGGATAGGAAGAATCAATAGTGTTAAAATGACTATACCACCAAATGCAATCTACAGACTCAATGCAATCCCTATCAAATTACCAATGGCATTTTTCACAAAAATAGAATTTAAAAATTTGCAATTCATATGGAGACAAAAAAGACCCCAAAAAGCCAAAGCAGTCTTGAGAAAGAAGAGTTGAGTGGAGGAATCAACCTTTCTGAATTCAGATTATGCTACAAAGCTACAGTCATCAAGACAGTATGGTTCTGGCACAAAAACAGGAACATAGACCAATGTAACAAGACAGAAAGCCCAGAAATAAACCCATGCTCCTATGTACACCTTATTTTTGACAAAGGAGGCAAGAATATACAGTGAGGAAAAGACAGACTCTTCAATAAATGGAGCTGAAAAAACTGGATGGCTACATGTAAAAGAACGAAGTTAGAACACCTCCTAACACCATACATAAAGATAAACTCAAAATGGATTAAAGATATAAATGTAAGACAAGAAACTATAAAATTCTTGGAGGAAAACATAAGCAGAATAGTCGATGACATAAATCAAAGCAAGATTCTCTATAACCACCTCCTAGAGTAATGGCAATAAAAACAAAAGTAAACAAGTGGGACCTGATTAAACTTTAAAACTTTTGCATATCAATGGAAATGATAAGCAAAGTGAAAAGACAACCCTCAGAATGAGAGAAAATAATATCAAATGAAACAACTAACAAAGGATTAATTTCCAAGATATACAAGCAACTCACACAACTCAATACCAGGGAAACAACCCAATAAAAAAGTGGAAAAAAGACCTAAACAGACATTTCTCCAAAGAAAACATACAGATGGCTAATAAAGACATGAAAAGATGCCCAACATCATTCATTATTAGAGAAATGCAAATCAAAACTACAGTGAGATATCATCTCACAATGGTCAGAATGGCCATCATGAAAAAGTCTACAAATAATAAATTCTGGAGAGGGTGTGGAGAAAAGGGAATGTTCTTGCACTGTTGGTGGGAATGTAAATTGATACAGCCACTATGGAAGACAGTATGGAGATTCCTTTAAAAACTAGGAATAAAACCACCATATGACCCCACAGTCCCATTCCTAGGCATATACCCTGAGGAAACCAAAATTGAAAAAGACACATGTATACCTTTGTTCACTGCAACACTATTTACAATAGCTAGAACATGGAAGCAACCTGGATGTCCATCAACAGATGAATGGATAAAGAAGTTGTGGTACATATACACAATGGAATATCACTCAGCCATGAAAAGGAATGCCTTTGAGTCAGTTCTAATGCAGTAGATGGACCTATAACCTGTTATACAGAGTGAAGTGAGTTAGAAAGAGAAAGATGAATACCATATTCTAATACATATATACAGAATCTAGAAAAATGGTTCTGAAGAATTTATTTGCAGGGCAACAATGGAGAAATAGACATAGAGAATAGACTTATGGACATGGGAAGAGGGGAGGAGAGGGTAAGATGTATGGAAAGAGTAACATGGAAACTTACATTACCATGTGTAAAATAGATAGCCAATGGGAATTTGCTGTATGGCTCAGGAAACTCAAACAGGGGTTCTGTATCAACCTAGAGGGGTGAGATGGGGAGGGAGATAGGAAGGAGGTTCAAAATGGCAGGGATATATGTATACCTATGGCTGATTCATGCTGAGGTTTGACAGAAAACAACAAAATTCTGTAAAGCAATTATCCTTCAATAGCAAATAGATATGTTAAAAGAAAAAAAAAAGCAGACTAGAGATGAAAGGAAAGTGAGGTAGGCAGGGGAGTCATCCACATGCAGAAAATGATACAGAATCAAGTGCAGAATAAGTCAGTCATGAGAGAACACAGAAAGGAAGAGACCTGAATACAGAAACACTAAGGAAACACAGTGTTTAAGATGGTGTGGATAGAGCAAGATAAGCTCTTAACTGCCAATGGTTCAATACCAACTTTACTGGAAGGGAAAAGGAAAGGCCCTGAATTGGAATTTTCACCAATTTTCATGGTAAAAATATCCCCACTAGAACTGGTTTCAAGTATCAGTGTGATGTCAGCTGGCTAGTAAAATTACTGAAAACAGAATTATTGAATCTGAAGAGCCAGAATTGGCCCAGTAGCCTCACAGAGACGGAGGAAGGGAGATAAACAAGAGAGGATGCTCTCAAGGGAGGTGAGGGGAGAAGGTCTGAGAGGAAACATTGAAAGGCCAGATGCTGCAGAGAAGTCCCAGAAGGACTGGAGAGTGACTTCTGGACCTTACAGCTCAGAATACCACTTACTTGTTAGAACAACTACTGTGTTGCTGGGGCTGGAGTTTGATGGCAAGCTGTTCCAAGCTGATGGAGGAGATAAAATGTTGAGTGCCTTTCTATTAGGAAGATCCAAGGGAGTTGTATATCTTGTCTTCTTTAGAAATCCTTGAACTAAATTAAGTTTGAGAAGGTAATAGACTAACAATTGGAAAGAAACCCTCCTCTTATATTTTAGAATGTTTTCAGCTTTAGAAAGTGGCTAATCCTCCCTTCATGTGATGCATGACAAGGTAATTAGTTACAAACAAAGCAGCAACAACAGACCAAAGGTCTCTACTCAAGAAGCACGCAGCACATGATATCAGCTCCTCCTTGAGGTATCATGACCCAGCTAGGTGCCTCACACCCTCTGTAGAGGTAAGGAGGCCAGCACTTGAAAGCTGGCTTGCAGCAACCCCCTGCAGGGTGGAGGCTGCTCTCTCCGGTATTCTGGTGTCAAGTCCCATACCCACTGAGGAGGGGCTGGAGAAACCAGATGGGAAGGGGAATGATTGCCCCAAGTCACACAAATAGCAAAAGACAGCATTGAGGTTTCAGCCTAGTATTTCTGACCCAGGGGCCCTCTCACTTCACTGCTTTTAAAATAATCCAAATATTTGATTATTTGGAATTAAGACAAAACAAGAGATAGTGGTCAGGAGAATTTGTTTTTGTAATTTATAAAGCAAAGTCACAATACTTTTATATGATATGCTGAATCACAGAAATAACCAATGCTTCCATAACATTGGTTATCCATCATATAATATCCATCATACAATATGATGTGGAGCCACTTATTTGCATTCCTTTTTCAAACTCTGGCAACAAGCCTATGAAGTAGGTACGAGTGTTCCTTCAGTTTTAAAGGTGGCTAACCAACCTAGATAGCATATTCAAAAGCAGAGACATTACTTTGCTGACTAAGGTCCATTTAGTCAAGGCTATGGTTTTTCCTGTGGTCAGGTATGGATGTGAGAGTTGGACTGTGAAGAAGGCTGAGTGCTGAAGAATTGATGCTTTTGAACTGTGGTGTTGGAGAAGACTCTTGAGAGTCCCTCAGACTGCAAGGAGATCCAACCAGTCCATTCTGAAGGAGCTCAACCCTGGGATTTCTTTGGAAGGAATGATGCTGAAGTTGAAGCTCCAGTACTTTGGCCACCTCATGCGAAGAGTTGACTCATTGGAAAAGACTCTGATGCTGGGAGGGATTGGGGACAGAAGGAGAAGGGGACGACAGAGGGTGAGATGGCTGGATGGCATCAGTGACTCGATGGATGTGAGTCTGAGTGAACTCCGGGAGTTGGTGATGGACAGGGAGGCCTGGCGTGCTGCGATTCACGGGGTCGCAAAGAGTCGGACACGACTGAGCGACTGAACTAAGCTAAACTAAATCTGGTGTTCAGGCGGCTGCGACTGGCACACTAAGCATGGGTGGCTGCGACCGGCGCACTAAGCGCGGCCAAGAGGAACTACCCCATGTCCGAGGTTAGGGGCAGAAGCCAGGAGGACCCCATGCCTGAAGGATGGTGGCCAAGACGAATTACCCCATGTCCGAGGTAAGGAGCAGCTGAGAGGAGACACCCTGTGCCCTTGGCCAGGGGCAGCAGCTGGGAGGAGCAACCCCACATACAAGGAGCGGTGGCTGCATGGGTGCAAAAGGGCCTAGAGGAGCTATCCCACATTGAAGGTCAGGAAGGGTGGTGGTGAGGAGATACTATTTGTCCAATGTAAAGAGCAGCAGCTGCACTTTGCTGGAGCAGCCATGAAGAGATACCCCACGCCCAAGGTAAGAGAAGTCCAAGTAAGATGGTAGGCGTTGCAAGAGGGCATCAGAGGGCAGACACACTGAAACCATACTCACAGAAAACTAGTCAGTCTAATCACAGTAAGACCACAGCCTTGTCTAACTCAATAAAACTAAGCCATGCCCACAGGGTAACCCAAGACAAGCAGGTTATGGTGGACAGGTCTGACAGAATGTGGTCCACTGGAGAAGGGAATGGCAAACTACTTAAGTATTCTTGCTTTGAGAACCCCATCAACAGCATGAAAAGGCAAAATGATAGGATACTGAAAGAGGAACTTCTCAGGTCAGTAGGTGCTCAACACACTACTGGAGATCAGTGAAGAAATAACTCCAGAAAGAATGAAGGGATGAAGCCAAAGCAAAACAATACTCAGCTGTGGATGTGACTGGTAATAGAAGCAAGGTCCGATGCTGTAAAGAGCAATATTGCATAGGAACCTGGAATGTCAGGTCCATGAATCAAGGCAAATTGGAAGTGGTCAAACAAGAGATGGCAAGAATGAACATCGACATTTTAGCAATCAGTGAGCTAAAATGGACTGGAATGGGTGAATTTAACTCAGAAGACCATTATATCTACTACTGTGGGCAGGAATCCCTCATAAGAAATGGAGTAGCCATCATGGTCAACAAAAGAGTCTGAAATGCAGTATTTGGATGCAGTCTCAAAAATGACAGAATGATCTCTGTTCGTCTCCAAGGCAAACCATTCAATATCACAGTAATCCGAATCTTTGCCCCAACCAGTAACTCTGAAGAAGCTGAAGCTGAATGGTTCTATGAAGCCCTACAAAATCTTTTAGAACTAGCACTGAAAAAAAGATGTCCTTTTCATTATAGGGGACTAGAATGAAAAAATAGGAAGTCAAGAAGCAGCTAGAGTAACAGGTAAATTTGGCTGTGGAATGCAGAATGAAGCAGGGCAAAGACTATAGAGTTTTGTCAAGAAAATGCACTGGTCATAGCAAACACCCTCTTCCAATAACACAAGAGAAGACTCTACACATGGACATTACCAGATGGTCAACACCGAAATCAGATTGATTCTATTCTTTGCAGCCAAAGATGGAGAAGCTCTATACAGTCAACAAAAACAAGACCAGGAGCTGACTGTGGCTCAGATCATGAACTCCATATTACCAAATTCAGACTTAAATGGAAGAAAGTAGGGAAAACCGCTAGACCATTCAGGTTTGACCTAAATCAAATCCCTTATGATTATACAGTAGAAGTGAGAAATAGATTTAAGGGCCTAGATCTGATAGATAAAGTGCCTGATGAACAATGAAATGAGGTTCGTGACATTGTACATCAAGACCATCCCCATGGAAAAGGAATGCAAGAAAGCAAAATGATTGTCTGGGGAAGCCTTACAAATAGCTGTGAAAAGGAGAAAGGTGAAAAGCAAAGGGAAAAGGAAAGATATAAGCATCAGAATGTAGAGTTCCAAAGAATAGCAAGAAGAGATAAGAAAGCCTTCTTCAGTGATCAATGCAAAGAAATAGAGGAAAAAAACAGAATGGGAAAGACTAGAGATCTCTTCAAGAAAATTAGAGATATCAAGGGAACATTTCATGCAAAGATGGGCTTGATAAAGGACAGAAATGCTATGGACCTATCAGAAGCAAAAGATATTAGGGAGAGGTGGCAAGAATACACAGAACAATTGTACAAAAAAGATCTTCACGACCCAGATAATCTCAATGGTGTGATCACTCATCTAGAGCCAGACATCCTGTAATGTGAAGTCAAGTAGGCCTTAGAAAGCATCACTTTGAACAAAACTAGTGGAGGTGATGGAATTCCAGTAGGGCTATTTGAAATCCTGAAAAATGATTCTGTGAAAGTGCTGCACTCAATATGCCAGGAAATTTGGAAAACTCAGCAGTGGTCACAGGACTGGAAAAGGTCAGTTTTCTTTCCAATGCCAAAGAAAGTCAATGCCAAAGAATGCTCAAACTACCACACAACGGCACTCAATTCACACACTAGTGAAGTAATGCTCAAAATTCTTCAAGCCAGGATTCAGCAATACGTGAACTTTCTGATGTTCAAGATGGTTTTAGAAAAGGCAGAGGAACAAGAAATCAAATTACCAACATCCTCTGGACCATCAAAAAAGGAAGAGAGTTCCAGAAAAACATCTATTTCTGCTTTATTGACTATGCCAAAGCCTTTGACTGTGTGGATCACAATAAACTGTGGAAAATTCTGAGAGAGATGGAAATACCTGACCACCTGAACTGCCTCTTGAGAAATCTGTATGCAGGTCAGGAAGCAGCAGTTAGAACTGGACATGGAACAACAGACTGGTTCCAAATAGGAAAAGGATACAGCCTTGATGGGCATCAGTGTTTAACATGGTGTGGATAGAGCAAGATAAGCTCTTAACTGCTTGATACATCAAGGCTGTATCATGTCACCCTGCTTATTTAACTTATATGCAGAGTACATCATGAGAAATGCTGGATGGAAGAAACACAGGCTGGAATCAAGATTGCTGGGAGAAATATCAATCACTTCAGATATGCAGATGACACCACCCTTGTGACAGAAAGTGAAGAGGAACTAAAAAGCCTCTTGGTGAAAGTGGAAGAGGAGAGTGAAAAAGTTGGCTTAAAGCTCACCATTCAGAAAATGAAGATCATGGCATCCGGTCCCATCGCTTCATGGCAAATAGATGGGGAAACAGTGGCAACAGTGTCAGACTTTATTTTGGGGGGCTTCAAAAATCGCTGCAGATGCTGATTGCAGCCATGAAATTAAAAGACACTCAATCCTTGCAAGGAAAGTTATGACCAACCTAGATAGCGTATTCAAAAGCAGAGACATTACTTTGCCGACTAAGGTCCGTCTAGTCAAGGCTGTGGTTTTTCCTGTGGTCATGTATAGATGTGAGAGTTGGACTGTGAAGAAGGCTGAGTGCTAAAGAACTGATGCTTTTGAACTGTGGTGTTGGAGAAGACTCTTGAGAGTACCTTGGACTGCAAGGAGATCCAACCAGCCCATTCTAAAGGAGATCAGCCCTGGGATTTCTTTGGAAAGAAATGATGCTAAAGCTGAAACTTCAGTACTTTGGCCACCTCATGTGAAGAGTTGACTCACTGGGAAAGACTCTGATGCTGGGAGGGATTGGGGTCAGGAGGAGAAGAGGACAACAGAAGATGAGATCCCTGGATGGCATCAGTGACTCGATGGATGTGAGTCTTAGTGAACTCTGGGAGATGGTGATGGACAGGGAGGCCTGGTGTTCTGCGATTCATGGGGTCGCAAAGAGTCGGACATGATTCAGCGGCTGAACTGAACTGAACCTGGTGTTCAAAAAGGTAAATCCCAACTTTCTCGTGGTGGCAGTGTAGGTGAGGGTGGACTTCCGTTACCCACCCCTGTGGTGAGCCATCCCAGCAACTCATGTTGTATGTTTCCCCTGGGCAGCCCTTGTCCCTCCGGAGCCACTCACTCCCCCATCTAACAGTGCTCCCCCCATCCCGGCCAGAGCAGTCGTAAGCAATCAAAACAGTTTCGATTGCTGTCCCATGTTCTCAGAAGCATGCCCACAGAGAAACAGTTAAGTCTTGGAGAGGCAGGGGCAGTGATGAGAAAGAAGATGCTAACAGGGGAGGGGGTTCGGGGAAGGTGAGGCAGGGAGGCCAGCACCTGCCTCCAGCTGGGGTGAGAGGATAAGACTCAGAGACAAGGACCTTCAGCTCTTCCCTGGGGCACTTGCCCTGCTGCACATGCAGCCCTGGACAATGTGCTTCCTAACAGAGGTGGAGGCTTGCTTTTTCTCATTTTAAACTGGGGCAGGGATGGGAGCAGACAGGGCAAGTCCATTTGGAAAATGTGCTTCCTAACAGAGGTAGAGCTGGCTTGTCTCAATTTAAATTGAGGCAGAAGGCCAGGGGTGGGAGTGGACTGAGCAAGTCCATTTGCACTGATGCCTGTATCAACACACTAGTACTCTTATTTTCTGGAAGGGAATGTATGCTCAAATAAAACTCAGTGGATTATCTTTGGCTTCAGCAGTAGGAAGGTGGTTTTTTTCCTGTCACTATTTTTTCTCCTCTCAGGTTTATTTTCACACTCAAAACTTGATGTTAATTATTAAAGTCATTTAACCCGACTGTAGCTGAGCTATTTCTAGATTATAGACATTCACTGGGTCTCACTTATTTTCAATTGACAGGCAATCCTATTGCAAGAAGCATCGTGGGAATCTGGCTGTATAATAGGTTTTCAACAGCAAACAGAAAAATCATAGCAACCTAGTTCTCATAGCACAAGGAGAATACAAGATTATGGAGAAACCCTGTCAGTTATTCAAGAGGTCCTGCCTGGGGCCCAGTGCTCTGCCTACCCAGTGGGGCTCGGGTGGAAGGGGAGGAAACCAGTAATGTGTTCTGGACTTACATCTGTTAGGTTGGAGAGTGTATAAATCATCTACTGCTGCTTAATAAATTAGCACCAACATAGCAACATAAAGCAACACCATTCACTATCTCAGAATTCTGTAGAGCATGAGTTCAAAAGGGCTTATCTGAATCCTCTGCTCAACTAGAATTTGGGCAGGGCTCTTATCTGGAGACTGGGGTGTCTTATCTGGGGAGTGCCAGGGTCCAACCCCAGTGGATCCAGGGTGATTTAAAGGTGGAGATGGAGTCAGCGTCCTTGGAAAAATACATATTTAATTACAGATATAGAGAGATATTAGAAATGGATAGTGTAGTAGGAAAATTAGTGGAGAAAAAGAGGCTGAATAACTTGTTTTCTGTGGAATAGCATCCATGCTCCAGATGGGAATTCAGCCAGAAAAACAGGGGGCAAGAAAGAACAACATGGGGGAATCAGCTTTCCAGGAACTGATCCCCTTTCTTTATTTTTCAGGTTTTCTTATATACCTTTTGTTACATGTAGGGATGAATACAGAGTCACACGGGGGTCAGCAGTCCTGACCTTTATCAAAATCAGGTGCTTTACATTAAAAAAAAAAAAAAAAAAGGCCAGGGGTTTTACATCATCTTCTGGCCATGTAGCCTGCTGATATTTACAACCCTTTCTTTCTGATAACAAAAAAACTTATTTTTTCCAAGGGTGTTTTTTCTTAAACCAGGCACCACCCTCTAAATAAAGTTGCATTCCTATAGGCTGAGGGTGTAGTGAGTTACAATCAAGAAAGGAATTTATTTAACCCAAGGTTAACATAATGAATCTTAAAGCTTAATATTTATTTTTCCTATATGCTAGTTATATTCATTATAAAAGCAGGGAATATGGAGATTTAACAGCAAATATCAGCCCCCAAAATAAAAACCCTTCACCAATGTTCCCCTTAAGATCTATTTAGTCTTAAGATAGTGATAAAGTTACATTTTTACGTAGCAAGGACACAGTGATTTATAACAAAGTACAGTGATCTATAGCAAAAGAGAAAATTCATTAACTCAAAAAGTCTAATATTGCTAACATCAAAAACTACTATATTTCCTTTTATATATTCCAAATACATTGATTAATATACTCCCAGGTGCCTAAGGATATGGAGGCCTGGCGGCAATCATTGACTCAACAATGAGAAAAGCCCTATGCTAATACTCCAAACTCTCTGTGATGTTTATGGTTGAGAGGTTGTCACACAAGCTAGTCTGTCAGCAGAGAGGTTTGACCTGAGACACCCTTGTCCCACCCAGGGCAGGGAATTAGCAGCAATTATTGGCACAACAAATGAAAAACTCTTCACCAATATAATTCCCAACCAACCCACTATACCAATAATTTCTAACTTCCCGAAAGAATTTGCCTTTATTAAGTCTAAAACACCTCATGCCTCTTCACAGTTGGGAGGCTGTAAACAATCATAGGTGGCCAGACGAACCTATACAGGCAGGCTAGATAACCTTCAGCAGAGTCTGTAAGTTGAAGTGCTCTTGTCACACCCAGGAATTTTTATTGCCTTGGAGCTGCACATTTACTTCTTCTCCGAGAGAAATGGTTATGGGAGAGAGTTCCCCGTAAAGTTAGAGGCATAGGTGGGAGCACAAAACAGACTCTGGTTTTGGGGTAGATGCTCGGGAACAGGGGGTTTCCTGAGGCTTGATCACGCCTTTGCGTATGCCAAGCCTCCTTCTTCATGACTTTTGCCATGGGTGGAGTTCCTCACGCTGGCCCCCCACAGGGGAGAATCTGCTTCTTAGATCATTTAAGATGGCAGCAGAAGTTAGTTCCTAGAGGCTGCAAGACTGAGGTCGCTGTTTCCTTTTGGGCTGTCAGCCAGAGGCTGCTCTCAGCCGCAAGAGGCTGCCCACACTCTTTGACAGGTGTATTGCCCTCCACACCTTCAAGCCACCTATCCCATGGCAAATCCTTCTCATGCTTGGAAACCGATTTATTCTTTCAAGCACCCAGCTTGAAAAAACAAAAAACAAAAAACCTCTTTTTTTCAAAATGCTTGTCTACGAGACTGCCACCCCAACACATAGCATTCTTACCAACTTTAAGGTCACAGAGTTGGATGATAATACATCTAGAAAATCCCTTCACAGCAGCCTCTGGATTATCATCCAATTTGAATAACAAGGAAACAGAATCTTGGGGAGCTTCTTGAAAACTGTATCTGTTGACTGAAAAAATTTCAAAGCCTAAAAGTTTTATTTGGTGGCCAAAACTGAGGACATAATTCTGGAGCACAGCCTCTCAAATCACTCTGGAGGACTACTTCAAAGAGGTAAGGGAGGAGTCAGGATATATAGGAGTTTTGCAACAGAGACGATGTAGTCGGGAACACCGAAAAGTAACAGTAAATTAAAGAAAGCCAGACACCTCACTTTAAGAAATTTAGGACTTTTCTATGTATGGGAAGATGCAAGAGACTGGGCTCACTGAAATCATTCCTTTGATGTGCACCTCAGCTGTCTGGGGCCAGTATCCTGTTTTCTCATCCTGAGTCTCCTCAGGGTGCATCTTTGGTGTAGGTGACAGCTTGATGATGGGTATCCTGCTTCCATTGTGAGTTTGCTCAGGGCTCACCATTGGGGTGGCTGTAGTGTGATGCCTCGATGGCCAAACATCCTTTGCTTACTGATATGGCAGGTAGTAGTATGTTTTTCATTCACAAACGTATCAGAAATGAAACATTCCCCAGGGACTCCAATGAATATAGGAGAGTATAAACCAGGTAAACACATACACACACACACACACAGTCAAGGAGCCAAAGGCTTTGATCCTAAGAAAAGTCTAAAGGAGCAAAGGAGCAGGTGAGTGAAGAGAAAGCAGGTGCTGCTGGCTGAGAAATGCTGGTGATGCGTCTGTAAGAGAGCCAAACCAACCGAGGGTCATTAGAGGAAGTGACCAGGCAGGTATTAATTAAGGAGTGCTCCACATACCACCTGCCCTCCACATACCACCTCCACATAACACCATGTCCCAGCTTCGTACACTGAGCTTCTAAGGAATGAAGTGAGGCAGGGAGGCCCCTGTTCTTCCTTTCATGGGGGAGTTTTGCAATGCTGTGTGTGAAATGCATCATCCTATACGAGCTTCCCAAGACTGACATAACAGAAAACCTGAAACTGAGTGGCTCAGAAACCAGTCTGAAGTCAAGAGTTGGTTCCTTGTGAGGGTCCTGAGGAAGACTTCCTGGCCTCTTCTAGCTGCTGGCGGTTTGCTGGCAGCCTTGGACACCCCTTGCTTTGTGGCAGCATCACCCCCTTTCGGGGCCTCCGTCTTCATGCTCACTAAATGCAGGTCTGTCTCTGTGTCTAATTTCTTCTTTCTATAAGGACACCAGTCACAGTGGGCTGGCGCTCACCCTGCTTCAGTTTGACCTTAGCTAAGAGTTGATCTTAACTGGTTACATCTACTCCCTGAGACACTGGAGAGTTAAGACTTCAACATATGAATTCTTGGGAACACAGTTCAACACGCAGAGGTTGGCTTGCCTAGGGCTAGACAGCCATCCTCACTTGAAAGTAAGGATTATATAATTCATACTTTATTTCTATAAATAGAATGAGACAAACTCTAGGTCAAGTTCAGCCTCTTGCTTCTCAAAGTATGTTCTATGTTCCTTAGGCCAGCAGCTCTGGCATCTCCTGGGAGATTGCAGGAAATGTCAAATGTCAGGCCCCACCCCTGACTCTCTGAGTCAGCACCTGTAAGTTTCCCAGAGGACTATTGTGCATGTTTAAATTTGAAAGGTAGTGTTTCATTAACCCTGTCAGAAATGGTTAAAAAATTATTTAGAGTAAAACCATACTGTCAACCTCAAACCGATGTTTTAAAGAAATTAAGACTTCAAATTTTTGAAAGAGGGGGCACAATAACCACAACTTAGTTGATTTCTGGTAAAGTGATAAATATGGCTCAGAAATAAATTTTTTTAAAAATATAAAGGATGCAACCATTCAGGACTGTAAGAGACTTCTGCATGTTCACTTAAATGGTATGGCTCAAAAGCCAGACAATATTTATTAACTCAATAAATCTTCACTGAGCCTCACAATTTGCCAGGTGCTTCAATAAGCAGAGTCTGCATCAGATTCTGCGCTACCTCCTAGGGTTATATACCTCTGTAAGCCTCAGCCTTCTCATCTGTAAAATGGCTCCAGTATAAGCTGATCTCAGAGGTTTGTAATTCAGCGACAAGGTAGGTGGGGGTGTTTAGCACAATGCCTGGTGCAGGGTGGGTGCAGGGTCAGTGCTCCAGTCTCTGTCTGGATGAGGGCAGTAATGGGGGAAATAAGACACTGATGTAGGTACCAGGCAGTGCAGGAGTGCAAAACAAAAAAGGTAAAAAGGAAAAGCCCTCTGAGGAATGAAAAGCAAAGAAGCAAAATTCTGCAATAAGGAGGCAGCTTCCTGAAGACCAGGCATTGAGGTGGTAGACAAGCATTGTTGAGATTTGGGAGACAGAGGGAGGGAAGCAGGTAGCATCTACGATCCCTTTGAGATTCATCCAGCAGAGGTGACCTCTTTCTGAGTCATCCTGAGAAGACGGGCGGGCCCTGGCTTTGCTGTGCATCCCAGGTGGTGGCAGCCCTGCCCTGCTCATCAGCAAGGAGCCCTGCGCAAGGCAGCAGCCTGCATCTAAAGCCCCTCCCCTCTTCAGGTGCCAGAGGCCCCACCAGGGCACATGGGATGGTGGATCTCTTCCCTCTTGTCTTCTCTTTCTTTAGTTTGGATGAATAGGTTCTTCTCTTTAAATTTAGATTGATTGTGGTTTTGAATAAATGTGTTTCTTGGCTCAGAAGGCTGGGAAGGAGAAAGCCAGCCTTGGCCAACAGCCACTGCACCCAGGGAGACTAGGAAGAGAGCAGGGAGATGGAGGAGAGGACCCACAAGTGGTGGAAGCCAACTCGTCTTCCTCCGTGAGTTTTTCTTCAGGGATTCTTATGCTTGGGGACCACTTTACCTACAATTACTACAACAGTTAGGGCATTGCGTCCCTGGAGGGCATGTTTCTTCATCACTGCCCTCCCTCTTTCTAGCCATGCCAGCGTGGCTCCTCTTCCTGATTCAGAAGACACACTGGCATCCTGTTCCCAACAGATCAGACCAGGGTGGGTGGACTAGGGCAGCCGGAGCTGCAGTGGCTGCCTCCCCTCCAGGGCACCTGGATCAGCAGGCCCAGGTAGAGGTGTTTCCCAGCCCCAGACTTCCAGAGAGGTCTTAGAGGCCTCTCTCTAGCTCTGTGGCAGAAAGTGGAGAGCCGCAGACCCCTCCAGGTGCTTGGTGAGGGGCGAGGATCCCTGAGTGGCAGCCAGGTTCATGTCAGGAAGATCACCCCACCTTCCCCCTGCTCCTGCTCTCACTCTCCTCGCTGTGTGTGTATGTGTGTGTGTGTGTGTGTGTGTGTGTGTGTGTGTGTATCTCAAAAGGATGAGCATGTGAAACCTGGAAGGAGAATTTTCCTTTAGTAAATTTTGTACCAGGTGGTCTGACATATCACTCTGGCATCACACTTCAACTGTTTCTTGGTGCCTGGAGAAAATTTCTATTTTAGCTTCCTGTTACAAGCTTTTTCATGTGAAAGACTTGGCTAAAAGGCCTTCTGAGCAGAGAGGAAGTGGGAGCTGGGTCAAGTGGAGGGAAGTGGAGACTGCAGGCTGGACTGCAGTGTAGACAGCATCCAGATGGGTGTGACAAGCCAGGGGCTGGTCTGAGCAGAACACATTTCACAGATGAATCCAGAAAGAGGGATGCAGGGTGTCAGGACCTGTCTGTATGGTCAGAGTTGAAGGAAAGACAGAAGAATTAACTAACGAAGAGATAAAACGCCAGTCATGGCCCTGATGGACAGACAGGGCTGTGTTGCAGACTTTGGCTGGATGGATACACACCTTCCACAAACCTACCCACAAGTCTGATTCCAGCCCCTCCTCAACTTCTGCTTGCCCCAGAGTCCTCCATCCTGGTTGAGCGGTGGGGTTCTGGGGCAGCTTTTAGGATGAGACCAATACCCTTTCCTCATACCTGGAGATTCTTTGCTGTCTGGGTGCAGTTTTTGTTTCTGTCTTTAAAGCTCCCTTGGCAATTACTGTGCACACATCAGAGGTGAAAGTGCTGATTAGGGGAGGACTATGGAAGGCAGGGCTGACAGGAGGCTGGAAAGGTGGTCTTGGTCTCTTTATGTAAAACTTATAGGGCTGGACTGTAATTTACATGGAGCATGGGAATTATGCTGACAAATTAGGGATGGGAAATTATATGATTGGACCTGTGTTTAAGGGGATGAATTTGGTTGTTTTGTGCAAGATAGTTTGGCTAGAAAAAAAGAGACCAGTGAGGGAGTCATTGCGAAAGGAGATGTGTGA
The DNA here is from genome assembly GCA_006410735.1 of Raphicerus campestris. Taxonomy (NCBI): domain Eukaryota; kingdom Metazoa; phylum Chordata; class Mammalia; order Artiodactyla; family Bovidae; genus Raphicerus; species Raphicerus campestris. Next base: position 244,287 of record SJYW01021267.1, on the reverse strand, counting down.
TAGAGACATCAAAAGCAAGATAAGGGCCAGAGGGAAATTCCAGATCCTAAAAATATCTCAGCCCTAAAGTGCAGGTGCTGCCGCCTGAGCCACCCCAAAGCGCGGAGGCAGCTAGCTGGTAATTAGCCCCAGTGCTCCCATTGTTGCCTCAGATCCTGGCTGCTGGCTAATTAGTGCTTCCTGGAGGACAAAGCAGCTGGTATTTTCCTTTCTAATTCTAGTACTGACGTCCCAGTTTAACATAATAAAAGAATTCACTGGCACGATAGAGGGGCAGAGGAGATAAAAGGCAGAGGTGTCCGGGAACTGTCCAGTTCTTTGGAGGTGGCTTGGAGCCAAAGTGAGAATTACCGTCTCACCAAGGGGACAGCCAGGGTTCTGCTTGAGTGTCCAAGAGTCAGGCTTAGTCTAAATTTACACAGTCGGATGGCTGAAGCTCATAGGGAGATCAGAGTTGTCTCGATTATTTTTGATCCTTGGAAACTTAAGTACTGCTGTTTAAGAAGCACGGAGACACATGAACCCCAGCAGCAGTACTGACGCATGAGTCACCCCTGGGGGCTTCTGCACCCTGGCAGGAGACTAGAAGACTGGAGGGGCCTCTCCCAGGTCAGATAAGGCTCTGGTAAACCCTTTTCCTTGGAAATTAAGCCCTTCTTAGGAAGAACACCCCACCAGGGTATATATTCTAAAGATCATTTTTCCTTCCTCACTAGAGCATTGAGTGTCTCTCTCAATGCTTTCAATATGAACCTGGTGGAATTCCTGGAGGCAATACGCACATATGTGGTGACTTCCAGATGCCTGGGATCTCTGAAGGTTCTCACTCCCAAGATATGCTGTATATATCGACTTGGCTAGGCTGTGGTGACTGGTTGTGTGGTCAAACACCTATCTAGATGGTGCTATGAAGGCATTTTCTAGATGAGACTACCATTTAAATTGGCAGAATTTGAGTATATCAAATTATCTTGTGGTGTGGGTGGGCCTCATCTAATCAGTTGAAGCCTCAAGAGAAAAGGCTAACTACCCCTGAGCAAGGATTTCTGTGTCCAGGTGGCCTTTGGACTTGAGACTACAGCATCAACTCTTCCCTTCAGCTCCAGTTTACAGCCTTGTCCTGCAGGCTTTGGATTTGCAGTCTCCGTAATTGAATAAGTTGATTATTTAAAACTACTCTCTTTCCATATGTATACACATGTGTATGCATATTTCCATACTGCATGTGCTAAGTCACTTCAGTCATATCTGATTCTTTGTGACCCCATAGACTATAGCCCCAGGCTTCTCTGTGGGGTTCTCCAGGCAAGAATACTGGAGGTGGTTGCCATGTCCTCTCCAGGGGATCTTCCTGACCCAGAGACTGAACCTGCATCTCTTAAGTCTCCTGCATTGGCAGGTGAGTTCTTCTGGGAAGCCCACATTTCTCCATATATACATCCTATTGACTTTGTTTCTCTGGAGAACCCTGGCTACTATACATAGTTTCCAACAACTCATCAGAATTACCCTTTGAGTGTTCCTACAAGTTTATGGCTCCAGTGGCTTCTGCTCCAGTTAAGCATATCTCAGCTGTGGTTCTTTGTGTTCTCTTGTCTGTCTGGATCTGGGATCTTGGTTTGTCTTTAGCTTGCATTTCTCTGCTGGCTCCAGGAAAATTCTTTGATTTTCAAGTTGTTCAGCTTCTTTCTTGTGATAAGAGCAAGAGTGACATCCAAGTTTGTAGGATGTTAGACCTAAAACTGAAGTAATCTGCAAATTAAAAAAAAATGTTTTTATTAATTTTTACCGGTTATGATTGCTTCATTGGGAAACTGTCACAGAGCTCCTTACCATACTGTTCAGGAAGAAGAACTTGAGAGATCCATTTTTAATGACACTTAGAGCTAATATCGCTGAGTGCTGAAGCTGGAAATTCCTTAAGTTTTTTTGTGTGCATATTCTCATTTAATCCTCACAAATACACTATAGGAAGATTTTATTATTATGCTCAATTTTTAATTGAAGAAGGAGATTCAGATAAGTTAAGGAACTTACTTAAATCAGACTGTGTGAGGAACTTCCAGAAGTTCAGCAAAACTAGAATTCAGGATCCTGTCAGAGGATGACAGAGACCAGATTAGAGAAAAAGAAATGACCTTATACTTTAGAGTGCTAGAAATATTATTAATATCCAATAGAAATAGAATGCAGCCCACTATGTAATTAAAATTTTTCTAATATAGTATCACTTTAAAAATAAAATTAAACAGGAAAATTAATTTTAACAGTGTATTTTCTTTGATACAGTATATTCAAAATAACATTATTTCAATTGTAGTAAATATAAAATTATTAGTGAGGTACTTTATTTCCACTTTTTTGTTCCAAGTATTGAAGTATGGTGTGTAGTTGGCATATCCTGCATATTCCTATTTGGACTTTTGAAGTGCTCAGTTGAAGCCCAAGAGTAAACTATTACTCTTGTTAAACTTACAGCTGCTGAACACAGTGAAAAGGCTTTGTGTAGACTTCAGGAATATCACCAAGGAGGCAGTCTAGTGGGTGCATGGAGGAGGAGCAGAACAGGAAGCTCTTAGATAAGAAAGGGGCCTTGGCATTCACCAGGAGAGAAATGACATAACCTGAGTGAAGCACAAGAGAGATGAAGGAACAACAAACAGATATAAAAGCAACATATTACATCCATACATTTATGATAAGACTCAACAAGACTTGGTGACATGTTGCATATTGGTGATAAGGAGAGAGATGTCTAAGATAATTTCTAGTTTTTTTTTCAGTTGGATGGGTACTTTTATCTAAGCTCCAAGATTAGATATCGGACATCCAAAGAAAGGATTGGAAGAAAGGTCAATGAACTCTGATATATCTGTGGGCCTCCTAAAAGAGATGTTTACTGGCCAATGTATATAAAATTGAATGAGCAAGGCATTGTCTTTTCTCTTTCTAATAGCATTTGTTGTTAATGCAACAGGGAAAATCAAGGCATTCTTTCTTATTTTGTCTTATATGGGGCATATCTTTGTTTCAGCTGCACGCGATGTTTCTGCTGCTCTGTTAGTCAGAGAAAAGTCTGCCTGGTAGGTTATTCAATGTGCTAGACACCACTCCTTGTACTTGGGAATACAGGAGAAAACAAAAGGGACACACGTTCTTTCATTCATGGAGTTTTAAAATTTTTGTTGGGTTAGGGGTAAAAAG
>SJYW01021267.1:228583-238583 GCA_006410735.1 Raphicerus campestris | reverse complement strand
AGTAGCTTTCCACACATATGCCTATATATACTTACTCTTTTCTTAGGTTAGTGCAGCAGCTCACTACTGCCCCTTCTAGCCTCATTAAAAGTAGTTTCATTAAAAGTTCATGTAAAGTGCCAGTCTCCTTTTTCTGAACCTCGCCTTCTCTAACTCCCTTACCCTACATATATTGTAATACCTAGAGCCTTTATGAAAACTGTGCCAAGAGTCCTAAAAATAAATCAAGCAAAATTCTAAAAAATTTTTTTCAAAATTCCACAGGAAAGCAAGAGAAATAGGAATGAAAAACAGAATAAAATATACAGAAAACAATGCAGTGACAGCCTTAAGTCATCACGAATCAATAATTATCTTAAATATAAGCAGTCTAAATTCAGTAATAAAAAGACAGAAATTGCCTTAGTATATAAAGAAATATGACTCAACTATATGCCATTTAAAAGAAACTCAATTCTAACTTAATGACATTTGTGAGCTGAAAGTAAATGGATGGGGAAAGATACAAGCATTAGTTTAAAAAACTGAGAATGACTGCATTAATACCAGATAAAATAGATTTCAGAGCAAAGACAAATACTAAGAATAGAGGGACATTATTGAAAATTATAAAATAATCACTCAGCAGGAAGATATAATAATCCTAAATATATACAACCAAATAAAAGAATATAAAGAAGAGAAAATACAAAATACACTTAAAGCAAAAAACTGATAAAGCTTAAAAGGGAAGCAGGCAAATCCACAATTATAGTTGGAGATTTCAGCTTACATTAAAGTTGGAATCCTAATGGAACTTACATTAGAAATAAGAAAGGGTCTTAAATTAGCAATACAAACTCTCCATCAAGAAAATGGAGAAAATAAACTCAAAGAAACAGAAGGAAGGAAATAGTTAAGACCCTTGCAGAAATCAACAATGTTGAAAATAGGATAATAGAAAAATGAATGAATGAAACAAAACCTCACCTCTTCAAAAAAAAAATTTTTTTTTTGATAAAATAGCTCTAGCAACACTGACAAACCCAAAAAGAGAAAAGATAAAATTATCAATTTTTAGAAATAATAGGGGAAATCACTGAAGATTTTCAACCATTGAAAAGATAAGAAGACACTACAAACAAATTTACATTTATAAATCTGAAAATCTAAAAAAAACAAAAAAAGACTAATTCCTCAAAACCCACAAATTACCAAAATTCAACTGAAATGAAATAGGCAATCTGAATATTCTTATTACCATGAAAGAAACTGAATCTGTAATTTAAAAGCTTTTGAAAAAGAAAGTAAGGTAAGATCACATGACTTCATCTCAATATTATATTAAACATTTAAAAAGAATTAGCACCAATTTTACAAAATATCTTCCAGATAATAGAAGGAGAGGAGATTTCCAATTCATTATCTGAGATAGTATTATCCTGACAACAAAATCAGAAAAGTTTTATGAGTGAGAGAGAGAGAGGGAGGGAGAGAGAGGGATGGAGGGAGAGAGAGATAAAGGAACTCCCTACAGGCCTATGTCTCTTACAAATTTAGATGCAAAAATTCCCAACAAGATATTAGCAGCCAATCCAACTATGTATAAAAATATTATACACTTTGATGGCTCAGAGGTTAAAGCGTCTGCCCGCAGTGCGGGAGACCTGGGTTTGATCCCTGGATCAGGAAGATCCCCTGGAGAAGGAAATGGCAAGCCACTCCAGTATTCTTGCCTGCAAAATCCCATGGACAGAGGAGCCTGGAGGGCTACAGTCCATAGGGTCGCAAAGAGTCGGACACGACTGAGTGACTTCACTTTCACTTTGATCAGGTGGGAACTGTTTCAGCTCTAAGAGACTAATTCAGAAGTGAAGAATCAATCAGTATTATCAACCATGCAAACAGATTAAAAAAGAAAAATTATATAATCACATCAATTGACACAGAAAAGTATTTGAGAACACCCATTCAATGATAAAAATTCTTAGCAAGTTAAGAATCAAGGAAAATTGCCTCACCTTGGTAAAAGCCGTTTTAAAGAACCTACAAGTACTTAATGTTACAAGACTGAATGTTTCCCCTAAAATCAAGGGCACGACAAGGATGTTGTATCTCATCACTCTTAACACAGTATTTGAAGTTCTAGTCATGCACTAGAGTAAGAAAAGAAATAAAAGTCACAGAGGACAGAAACAGAGAAATGAAACTCTCCCTACTTGCAGAGATGACATGATTATCTACAAGAAAATTGTAACAATCTATACCTCCCAAAGAAAGGCAATGCCAAAGAATGCTCAAACAACCATACAATTACACTCATCTCACATGCTAATAAAGTAATGCTCAAAATTCTCCAAGCCAGGCTTCAGCAAAACACGAACTGTGAACTTCCAGATATTCCTGCTGGTTTTAGAAAAGGCAGAGGAACCAGAGATCAAATTGCCAACACCCGCTGGATCATCGAAAAAGCAAGAAAGTTCCAGAAAAGCATCTATTTCTGCTTTATTGACTATGCCAAATTCTTTGACTGTATGGATCAAAATAAACTGTGGAAAATTCTGAAAGAGATGGGAATACCAGACCACCTGACCTGCCTCTTGAGAAATCTGTATGCAGGTCAGGAAGCAACAATTAGAACTGGACATGAAACAAGACTGGTTCCAAATAGGAAAAGGAGTACGTCAAGGCTGTATATCATCACTCTGCTTATTTAACTTCTATGCAGAGTATACCATGAGAAACACTGGGCTGGAAGAAGCACAAGCTAGAATCAAGATTGCCAGGAGAAATATCAATCACCTCAGATATGCAGATGAAACCACCCTTAAGGCAGAAAATGAAGAAGAACTAAAGAGCTTCTAGATGAAAGTGAAAGTGGAGAGTGAAAAAGTTGGCTTAAAACTCAACATTCAGAAAACAAAGATCAAGGCATCTGGTCCCATCACTTTATGGCAAATAGATGGGGAAACAGTGGAAACAGTGTCAGACTTTTTTTTTCGGGGGCAGGGCTCCAAAATCACTACAGATGGTGACTGCAGCCATGAAATTAAAAGATGCTTACCCCTTGGAAGGAAAGTTATGACCAACCTAGACATAATATTAAAAAGCAGAGACATTAACTTTGCCAACAAAGCTTCGTCTAGTCAAGGCTATGGTTTTTCCAGTGGTCATGTATGGATGTGAGAGTTGGACTTTAAAGAAAGCTGAGTGCCAAAGAATTGATGCTTTTGAAATGTGGTGTTGAGAAGACTCTTGAAAGTCTCTTGGATGGCAAGGAGATCCAACCAGTCAGTCGTAAAGGATATCAGTCCTAAATATTCGTTGGAAGGACTGATGTTGAAGCTGAAACTCCAGTACTTTGGCCACCTTATGCAAAGAGCTGACTCATTTGAAAAGACCCCTATGCTGGAAAAGATTGAAGGTAAGGAGGAGAAGGAGACAACAGAGGATGAGATGGTTGGACTCGATGGACATGGGTTTGGGTTAACTCCAGGAGTTGGTGATGGACAGGGAGGCCTGGCATGCTGCAGACCATAGGGTCACAAAGAATTGGACACGACTCATCGACTGACCTGAACTGAACTGATCCCCCCCAGATGTGTATAAGAGACAGGAATAGAGGGACATTATTGAAAATTATAAAATAATCACTCAGCAGGAAGATATAATAATCCTAAATATATACAACCAAATAAAAGAATATAAAGAAGAGAAAATACAAAATACACTTAAAGCAAAAAACTGATAAAGCTTAAAAGGGAAGCAGGCAAATCCACAATTATAGTTGGAGATTTCAGCTTACATTAAAGTTGGAATCCTAATGGAACTTACATTAGAAATAAGAAAGGGTCTTAAATTAGCANTTAGAAATACAATTTCATTTTTAATCTGTCAAAAAATGAAGTATGGATGTGTAAATCAAATAAAACAACTTGTATGCTGAGAACTTTAAAATACTGATGAAAGAAACTAGAGAACCTAAATGAAGACATATACCATGTTTGTAAGTTAGAAGACTTAACATAGCAAAGATAGTAAATGTTATAAATCTGTAAATCTTATTGACTTATAGGTTTAATTCAGTTTCAATCAAAGGGTAGAAAATTTTTTGTTCATGGAGACAAACTTATCTAAAATTTTATATTGAATACATAGGCCCTAGAATAGCTAAAATAATATTTACAAAATGATAAAGTGGAAGTAATCAATATACCTGAGACCACTGAGATTTCACAGCTTGTGTGGGTTTGTTTGTTTTTAAACTTGTATTTATTTATTTATTTTTGGCTATACTGGGTCTTTATTGTTTTGCCTGGGCTTTTTCTATTTGCAGTGATATAGTGGGCTTCTCAGTCCAGCGGCTTCCCTTGTTTTGGAGCACAGGCTTTAGGCATGGGATTCAGTAGTGGCAGCACACAGGCTTAGCAGTTGCTGCTCTCGGGCTCTAGAGTGTGGGCTCAGTAGCTGTGGTGCATGGGCTTAGTTGCTCTGTGGCATGTGGAGTTTTCTGGGGCCAGGGTTTGCACCCATGTTCTCTGCATTGGCAGGCAGATTCCCATCCACTGTGCCACCAGGGAAGTCCAGGGTGTGTATGCTAATATGACATACTTAGCCTTACTAATATGAGAGAAAGATTTCAAGCAGGGCCATGAACTTAATTGATTTTCATGTCAGCAAGCTATCTCTTTGGGCTGTTGGCAATGCAGGAGACCCTGGTTCGATTCCTTGGTCAGGAAGATCTGCTGGAGTTGGAAATGGCTACCCACACTCCAGGATTCCTGGGCTTCCCTGGTGGCTCAGCTGGTCAAGAATCTACCTGCAATGAAGGAGACCTGGATTCAATCCCTGGGTTGGGAAGATCCCCTGGAGAAGACAAAGGCTACCGACTCCATTATTCTGGCCTGGAGAATTCCATGGACTGTATAGTTCATGGGATCATCAAGAGTTGGACACAACTGGGTGGCTTTCAATTCCACTTTCACTTAAAGGCTATCTCTGGCTTCAGTGTTGAGAACTGGCTGAAATGAGCAAACAGGAGCCCAGAATGATCCAACAACCTAGACGGGATGATGACAGCTGTACTGCGATGGTGATATTGGTGGTCATGGTTTCTGAATGTATTTTGAAGATAGATTCAACAGAATTTTCTAATGAATTAAATGAGGAGTGTGAACATAAAAGAGGAGTCAAAGGTCGCTCCAAGACTTTTATCTCAAGCAAATGAAAGAGTGGGGTCTATATTGGCTGAGGACAAGACTATGTGAAGCATTGATTTGGGAAGATGGAAGAGGGTATTGGAAGCATGAGGTGCTTAGATTGCAATGCTTGTGAGACCTACAGCTTCAGGAGACAGCTCCAGGTCAGGAGTCATGGGATGCAGGGAGGGATGGAAGCTCTGCCTATCTAACCAGGCCACCAGAAGCTGCTGCTGCCAGGGGGATGGTGGCTGTGGGGGTGGTTACTGTTCTATCTCCAAGTGCCTTCCACTAGTGACATAACTCAGGTGAGAAACACAGTGTTTGCAAATGCACACTTCTTGGGTTTCAGCTGGAGGCTTCAAAATCCCTCATACAATCTTTGCTGGGTGGGCCCTGGTGTTTTCTAACTGAAGAGAAGCTAATGTAACTTCCTTCTCTGAGCACAACTTTGACTTTGCTCTGATATGCAAGAATAAAATCCTGGCTTTCTGTGGCAATTAATGTTTTATTCTTTCCTAAGCTATGGGAAACACCAGATATTATTGAATTTCCCTTTGCCATACAGAAGAAGAATGAGTCCAGAATGAGTAAAATTATTTCCTGTCTTAAACTTTCCTCTTTGGTGAAGGTTAGTCAAGGCAGGATTGGGGCATGGAAAGTATTTCCAATGTTTTCTGCTGTGGCTGTTACTGAACCAATCTTGGGTCCACCTGCCCTTGTGCAGCAAAACCAACCTATTGACATCAGGTTGTGGTAAAAGAAAGTGCCATGGTTACTGCAGGAGCCAAGCATGGAGTCCAGGCATCTAATGCTCAAAAGGCCCAAACTCCTTGATGTTGTGCAGGGAGAGGTTTTTGAAGACAGAACAAGAGAGAGGGTTGCAGAGTGTGTCATCAGCTCATGGACATTCTTCTGATTGGTTGATGGTGAGGTAATCAGAAGTCAACATCATCAACCTTCTGCCTCCAACTGGTCTAGAGTCTATAAACTTTTCCACTTGGTGGGGTTTCAGTATCTATGAAAGGCTCAGAATATTATCTATAATACTTGAGGAAGAAATAAAGGTCCTTGACTTTTTTTATGGCTATTATGTTTGTCTTGCTTGACTGTTTTCCTTTGTTTCTGCATTTTCTCACTTAATCTGACTAAATTTATTCTTTGGAACTTGAGAAAGCCTAAGAGGCTAGTGTTTTTCTACAAACAAGAGACATGCAGAAGACATAAAGGGGAATAGGTGTCTCAGAAAGGCCCAATATGGGATAGAATTCAGGAAAGGGTGTGAGCTACAAATGTGCAACCTGGGTTTGGGAGCTACTCTTGATTGAAAAAAAAAAAGATAATTTTCTCCACCTAGCCCCCTGAATATGTCCCCACCTTTTACATCACCAGGAAAAGAAGCCTGTACTCCACTTGGGCTGAGTAGGCAATTCAGTGATGTACCCGACTGTTAGAAGTCTCTTATGGTTGACTGTGGCTGTCTCTTCCTCTTCTTCATTCAGCGGGGCTGACACAGCAGCTTGGCCTCAGGGTTCTCACTCGCTTGAGCAACCGTCCTGCCATCTACACATCATATGCTCTCTCTCTGGCGCTCCCCTGATTTTCTTTCTGTGTCCAAAATAAGTATAAAAAGTCAGGAGAAGGTACAATCTTTCAGCTTTCTTTTTCTTATAAGCACATGTGAGAATCCAATTTTTTTCAGTGTAGAGCAGCAACTGCTTGCAAGATTTTTGAGTCTGGGTTTTGGAGTGAAAGAATTCTGGCTAGCATTAGGGCCTGTCTCTTGTGCTTTAGTCTGGTTGATCAATCTTGAAAATCTCAGAATTTGAAAGACAAACTCAGTTAAAATGTACAAATTTGGATTTCCTATTTCATTCATATTTCTTCTTTGAAACTTCTAGGAGAGAGGGATGCTCAGTGTGGAGGTAAGTTCAAGGTATTATTTATTCCTTCTGGTTTAATGGGATTGCAATAATGTTGGCAGTGTCTGTGTGCCAGGGGAAATGGGGAAATAGGTTTGAGGAACCAGACCAGACTCACTAGCTGATGGGAAAGTTACTTCTCTCTACACTTCAGTTTGCTTATCTATAACATGAAAGTCAAAATAGTTCTTGTTTTATAATGTTGTTGTATAGATTAAAAGTACTAAGAAATGTGAACCACTTAGAAGAGTTTTTGACATGAGTTTTTGTGATCATTATTTTTTGCATGTAGGATTATAATCAAGGGTATGATGAGATAAATCAAGGAAAATAAAATATTTGTCTAGCTAAATTTTACTATCCTTTTTAACACTGAAAACATTTGAAATCTTCATTGTTTTTAGAGCTGAGATACGTTCATCTACCCATGTTTTATAGACATCACTTTTTATGGATGGCAGTGAGGGAGGGGTTTCAAAAGTTTTCCTGATGGTTTGTGACTCCATTCCATAAGATGACAGTAGAAATCAAAGCCAATTATTTGAGGACAAGGTACCTGTCTCAGACAGAGGAAGAAAATTGCTCAGGTAGTAAGGCCAAAGCAGTCATGGAATGATGAACACCAGCCATGATGAGAAAAGATACTAGTGAGGATCAAGGTGCTTCAGTTTAGTTCAGTTGCTCAGTCGTGTCCAACTCTTTGCAACCTCATGAATTGCAGCACGCCAGAACTCCTGTCCATCACGAACTCCCAGTGTTCATTCAAACTCACATCTGTCCAGTCAGTGATGCCATCCAGCCATCTCATCCACTGTTGTCCTCTTCTCCTCCTGCCCCAAATACCTCCCAGCATCAGAGTCTTTTCCAATGAGTCAACTCTTTACATGAGGTGGCCAAAGCATTGGAGCTTCAGCTTTAGCATCAGTCCTTCCAAAGAACATCCAGGGCTAATCTCCTTTAGAATGGACTGACTGGATCTTCTTGCAGTCCAAGGGACTCTCAAGAGTCTTCTCCAACACCACAGTTCAAAAGCATCAATTCTTCAGCGCTCAGCTTACTTCACAGTCCAACTCTCACATCCATACATGACCACAGGAAAAACCATAGCCTTGACTATATGGACCTTTGTTGACAAAGTAATGTCACTGCTTTTGAAGATGTTATTTAGGTTGGTCATAACTTTTCTTCCAAGGAGTAAGCGTCTTTTAATTTCATGGCTGCAGTCACCATCTGCAGTGATTTCTGAGCCCCCCAAAATAAAGTCTGACACTGTTTCCACTGTTTCTCCATCTATTTCTCAATGAAGTGGTGGGACCAGATGCCATGATCTTCGTTTTCTGAATGTTGAGATTTAAACCAACTTTTTCGCTTTCCTCTTTCACTTTGATCAAGAGGTTCTTTAGTTCTTCTTCACTTTCTGCCATAAGGGTGGTGTCATATGCATATCTGAGGTGATTGATATTTCTCCCGGCAATATTGATTCCAGCTTGTGCTTCCTCCAGTCCAGCGTTTCTAATGATGTACTCTGCATATAAATTAAATAAGCAGTCTTTTGTTCCATGTCCAGTTCTAATTGTTGCTTCCTGACCTGCATACAGATTTCTCAAGAGGCAGGTTAGGTGGTCTGCTATTGCCATCTCTTTCAGAATTTTCCACAGTTTATTGTGATCCTCACAGTCAAAGGCTTTGGCATAGTCAATAAAGAAGAAATAGATATTTTTCTAGAATTCTCTTGGTTTTTTGATTATCCAGCTGATGTTGGCAATTTGATCTCTGGTTCCTCTGCCTTTTCTAAAACCAGCTTGAACATCTGGAAGTTCATGGTTCACGTATTGCTGAAGCCTGGCATGGAGAATTTTGAGTGTTATTTTACTAGCACTTGAAAAGAGTGCAGTTGTGTGATAGCTTGAGCATTCTTTGGCATTGCCTTTCTTTGGAATTGGAATGAAAACTGACCTTTTCCAGTCCTGTGGCCGCTGCTGAGTTTTCCAAATTCACTGGCATATTGAGTGCAGCACTTTCACAGCATCATCTTTCAAGATTTCAAGCAGCTCAACTGCAATTCCATCACCTCCACTAGCTTTGTTCATAGTAATGTAATGGTTCCTAAGGCTGACTTGACTTCACATTCCAAGATGTCTGGCTCTAGATGAGTGATCACACCATCATGATTATCTTGGTCATGAAGATCTTTTTGTACAGTTCTTCTGTGTATTCTTGCCATCTCTTGTTAACATCTTCTGGTTCTGTTAGGTCCATACCATTTCTGTTCCCTTGGTATCTCTAATTTGTTGAAGAGATCTCTAGTCTTTCCCATTCTGTTGTTTCCTCTATTTCTTTGCATTGATTGCAGAGGAAGGCTTTCTTATCCCTTCTTGCTATTCTTTGGAACTCTGCATTCAGATGCTTATATTTTTCCTTTTCTCCTTTGCTTGTTGCTTTTCTTCTTTTCACAGCTGTTTTTAAGGCCTCCTCAGAGAGTCATTTTACTTTTGTGTATTTCTTTTCCATGGGGATGGTCTTGATCCTTGTCTCCTGTACAATGTCATGAACCTACGTCCATAGTTCATCAAGCACTCTATCAGATCTAGGCCCTTAAATCTATTTCTCACTTCCACTGTATAGTCATAAGGGATTTGATTTAAGTCAAACCTGAATGGTCTAGCAGTTTTCCCTACTTTCTTCAATTTAAGTCTGAATTTGACAACAAAGATGTGTATAAGAGACAGAGGTCAGAAAAAGAAGAAGGTGAGAAGAAGAAGAAATATAAGAAGGTGAAGAAGAAGAAGAAGGTGAAAAAAAAGTGAAGAGAAGTAGAAGGTGAGAAAAGAAGAAGAAAAAGAAGAAGAAGAAGAAGAAAAAGAAGGTGAGAAGAAGAAGAAGGTGAGACGAAGAGAAAGG
>SJYW01021267.1:202369-228260 GCA_006410735.1 Raphicerus campestris | reverse complement strand
AGACCTGGATTCAATCCCTGGGTTGGGAAGATCCCCTGGAGAAGACAAAGGCTACCGACTCCATTATTCTGGCCTGGAGAATTCCATGGACTGTATAGTTCATGGGATCATCAAGAGTTGGACACAACTGGGTGGCTTTCAATTCCACTTTCACTTAAAGGCTATCTCTGGCTTCAGTGTTGAGAACTGGCTGAAATGAGCAAACAGGAGCCCAGAATGATCCAACAACCTAGACGGGATGATGACAGCTGTACTGCGATGGTGATATTGGTGGTCATGGTTTCTGAATGTATTTTGAAGATAGATTCAACAGAATTTTCTAATGAATTAAATGAGGAGTGTGAACATAAAAGAGGAGTCAAAGGTCGCTCCAAGACTTTTATCTCAAGCAAATGAAAGAGTGGGGTCTATATTGGCTGAGGACAAGACTATGTGAAGCATTGATTTGGGAAGATGGAAGAGGGTATTGGAAGCATGAGGTGCTTAGATTGCAATGCTTGTGAGACCTACAGCTTCAGGAGACAGCTCCAGGTCAGGAGTCATGGGATGCAGGGAGGATGGAAGCTCTGCCTATCTAACCAGGCCACCAGAAGCTGCTGCTGCCAGGGGGATGGTGGCTGTGGGGGTGGTTACTGTTCTATCTCCAAGTGCCTTCCACTAGTGACATAACTCAGGTGAGAAACACAGTGTTTGCAAATGCACACTTCTTGGGTTTCAGCTGGAGGCTTCAAAATCCCTCATACAATCTTTGCTGGGTGGGCCCTGGTGTTTTCTAACTGAAGAGAAGCTAATGTAACTTCCTTCTCTGAGCACAACTTTGACTTTGCTCTGATATGCAAGAATAAAATCCTGGCTTTCTGTGGCAATTAATGTTTTATTCTTTCCTAAGCTATGGGAAACACCAGATATTATTGAATTTCCCTTTGCCATACAGAAGAAGAATGAGTCCAGAATGAGTAAAATTATTTCCTGTCTTAAACTTTCCTCTTTGGTGAAGGTTAGTCAAGGCAGGATTGGGGCATGGAAAGTATTTCCAATGTTTTCTGCTGTGGCTGTTACTGAACCAATCTTGGGTCCACCTGCCCTTGTGCAGCAAAACCAACCTATTGACATCAGGTTGTGGTAAAAGAAAGTGCCATGGTTACTGCAGGAGCCAAGCATGGAGTCCAGGCATCTAATGCTCAAAAGGCCCAAACTCCTTGATGTTGTGCAGGGAGAGGTTTTTGAAGACAGAACAAGAGAGAGGGTTGCAGAGTGTGTCATCAGCTCATGGACATTCTTCTGATTGGTTGATGGTGAGGTAATCAGAAGTCAACATCATCAACCTTCTGCCTCCAACTGGTCTAGAGTCTATAAACTTTTCCACTTGGTGGGGTTTCAGTATCTATGAAAGGCTCAGAATATTATCTATAATACTTGAGGAAGAAATAAAGGTCCTTGACTTTTTTTATGGCTATTATGTTTGTCTTGCTTGACTGTTTTCCTTTGTTTCTGCATTTTCTCACTTAATCTGACTAAATTTATTCTTTGGAACTTGAGAAAGCCTAAGAGGCTAGTGTTTTTCTACAAACAAGAGACATGCAGAAGACATAAAGGGGAATAGGTGTCTCAGAAAGGCCCAATATGGGATAGAATTCAGGAAAGGGTGTGAGCTACAAATGTGCAACCTGGGTTTGGGAGCTACTCTTGATTGAAAAAAAAAAAGATAATTTTCTCCACCTAGCCCCCTGAATATGTCCCCACCTTTTACATCACCAGGAAAAGAAGCCTGTACTCCACTTGGGCTGAGTAGGCAATTCAGTGATGTACCCGACTGTTAGAAGTCTCTTATGGTTGACTGTGGCTGTCTCTTCCTCTTCTTCATTCAGCGGGGCTGACACAGCAGCTTGGCCTCAGGGTTCTCACTCGCTTGAGCAACCGTCCTGCCATCTACACATCATATGCTCTCTCTCTGGCGCTCCCCTGATTTTCTTTCTGTGTCCAAAATAAGTATAAAAAGTCAGGAGAAGGTACAATCTTTCAGCTTTCTTTTTCTTATAAGCACATGTGAGAATCCAATTTTTTTCAGTGTAGAGCAGCAACTGCTTGCAAGATTTTTGAGTCTGGGTTTTGGAGTGAAAGAATTCTGGCTAGCATTAGGGCCTGTCTCTTGTGCTTTAGTCTGGTTGATCAATCTTGAAAATCTCAGAATTTGAAAGACAAACTCAGTTAAAATGTACAAATTTGGATTTCCTATTTCATTCATATTTCTTCTTTGAAACTTCTAGGAGAGAGGGATGCTCAGTGTGGAGGTAAGTTCAAGGTATTATTTATTCCTTCTGGTTTAATGGGATTGCAATAATGTTGGCAGTGTCTGTGTGCCAGGGGAAATGGGGAAATAGGTTTGAGGAACCAGACCAGACTCACTAGCTGATGGGAAAGTTACTTCTCTCTACACTTCAGTTTGCTTATCTATAACATGAAAGTCAAAATAGTTCTTGTTTTATAATGTTGTTGTATAGATTAAAAGTACTAAGAAATGTGAACCACTTAGAAGAGTTTTTGACATGAGTTTTTGTGATCATTATTTTTTGCATGTAGGATTATAATCAAGGGTATGATGAGATAAATCAAGGAAAATAAAATATTTGTCTAGCTAAATTTTACTATCCTTTTTAACACTGAAAACATTTGAAATCTTCATTGTTTTTAGAGCTGAGATACGTTCATCTACCCATGTTTTATAGACATCACTTTTTATGGATGGCAGTGAGGGAGGGGTTTCAAAAGTTTTCCTGATGGTTTGTGACTCCATTCCATAAGATGACAGTAGAAATCAAAGCCAATTATTTGAGGACAAGGTACCTGTCTCAGACAGAGGAAGAAAATTGCTCAGGTAGTAAGGCCAAAGCAGTCATGGAATGATGAACACCAGCCATGATGAGAAAAGATACTAGTGAGGATCAAGGTGCTTCAGTTTAGTTCAGTTGCTCAGTCGTGTCCAACTCTTTGCAACCTCATGAATTGCAGCACGCCAGAACTCCTGTCCATCACGAACTCCCAGTGTTCATTCAAACTCACATCTGTCCAGTCAGTGATGCCATCCAGCCATCTCATCCACTGTTGTCCTCTTCTCCTCCTGCCCCAAATACCTCCCAGCATCAGAGTCTTTTCCAATGAGTCAACTCTTTACATGAGGTGGCCAAAGCATTGGAGCTTCAGCTTTAGCATCAGTCCTTCCAAAGAACATCCAGGGCTAATCTCCTTTAGAATGGACTGACTGGATCTTCTTGCAGTCCAAGGGACTCTCAAGAGTCTTCTCCAACACCACAGTTCAAAAGCATCAATTCTTCAGCGCTCAGCTTACTTCACAGTCCAACTCTCACATCCATACATGACCACAGGAAAAACCATAGCCTTGACTATATGGACCTTTGTTGACAAAGTAATGTCACTGCTTTTGAAGATGTTATTTAGGTTGGTCATAACTTTTCTTCCAAGGAGTAAGCGTCTTTTAATTTCATGGCTGCAGTCACCATCTGCAGTGATTTCTGAGCCCCCCAAAATAAAGTCTGACACTGTTTCCACTGTTTCTCCATCTATTTCTCAATGAAGTGGTGGGACCAGATGCCATGATCTTCGTTTTCTGAATGTTGAGATTTAAACCAACTTTTTCGCTTTCCTCTTTCACTTTGATCAAGAGGTTCTTTAGTTCTTCTTCACTTTCTGCCATAAGGGTGGTGTCATATGCATATCTGAGGTGATTGATATTTCTCCCGGCAATATTGATTCCAGCTTGTGCTTCCTCCAGTCCAGCGTTTCTAATGATGTACTCTGCATATAAATTAAATAAGCAGTCTTTTGTTCCATGTCCAGTTCTAATTGTTGCTTCCTGACCTGCATACAGATTTCTCAAGAGGCAGGTTAGGTGGTCTGCTATTGCCATCTCTTTCAGAATTTTCCACAGTTTATTGTGATCCTCACAGTCAAAGGCTTTGGCATAGTCAATAAAGAAGAAATAGATATTTTTCTAGAATTCTCTTGGTTTTTTGATTATCCAGCTGATGTTGGCAATTTGATCTCTGGTTCCTCTGCCTTTTCTAAAACCAGCTTGAACATCTGGAAGTTCATGGTTCACGTATTGCTGAAGCCTGGCATGGAGAATTTTGAGTGTTATTTTACTAGCACTTGAAAAGAGTGCAGTTGTGTGATAGCTTGAGCATTCTTTGGCATTGCCTTTCTTTGGAATTGGAATGAAAACTGACCTTTTCCAGTCCTGTGGCCGCTGCTGAGTTTTCCAAATTCACTGGCATATTGAGTGCAGCACTTTCACAGCATCATCTTTCAAGATTTCAAGCAGCTCAACTGCAATTCCATCACCTCCACTAGCTTTGTTCATAGTAATGTAATGGTTCCTAAGGCTGACTTGACTTCACATTCCAAGATGTCTGGCTCTAGATGAGTGATCACACCATCATGATTATCTTGGTCATGAAGATCTTTTTGTACAGTTCTTCTGTGTATTCTTGCCATCTCTTGTTAACATCTTCTGGTTCTGTTAGGTCCATACCATTTCTGTTCCCTTGGTATCTCTAATTTGTTGAAGAGATCTCTAGTCTTTCCCATTCTGTTGTTTCCTCTATTTCTTTGCATTGATTGCAGAGGAAGGCTTTCTTATCCCTTCTTGCTATTCTTTGGAACTCTGCATTCAGATGCTTATATTTTTCCTTTTCTCCTTTGCTTGTTGCTTTTCTTCTTTTCACAGCTGTTTTTAAGGCCTCCTCAGAGAGTCATTTTACTTTTGTGTATTTCTTTTCCATGGGGATGGTCTTGATCCTTGTCTCCTGTACAATGTCATGAACCTACGTCCATAGTTCATCAAGCACTCTATCAGATCTAGGCCCTTAAATCTATTTCTCACTTCCACTGTATAGTCATAAGGGATTTGATTTAAGTCAAACCTGAATGGTCTAGCAGTTTTCCCTACTTTCTTCAATTTAAGTCTGAATTTGACAACAAGGAGTTCATAATCTGAGCCACAGTCAGCTCCTGGTCTTGTTTCTGTTGACTATATACAGCTTCTCCATCTTTGGCTGCATAGAATAGAATGAATCTGATTTCAGTGTTGACTATCTGGTGATGTCCATGTTTAGAGTCTTCTCTTGTGTTGTTGGAAGAGGGTGTTTGCTATGACCAGTGCATTCTCTTGGCAAAACTATTAGCCTTTACTCTGCTTCATTCAGTATTCCAAGGCCAAATTTGCCTGTTATTCCAGGTGTTTCTTGACTTCCTACTTTTGCATTCCAGTCCCCTATAATGAAAAGGGCATGTTTTTTGGGTGTTAGTTCTAAAAGGTCTTGCAGGTCTTTATAAAACCATACAACTTCAGCTTCTTCAGTGTTATTGGTTGGTGCATAGACTTGGATTACTGTGATATTGAATGGTTTGCCTTGGAAACGAACAGAAATCATTCTGTCATTTTTGAGATTGCATCCAAGTACCACATTTCAGACTCTTTTGTTGACCATGATGGCTACTCCATTTCTTCTAAGGGATTTCTGCCCGCAGTAGTAGATATAATGGTCATCTGAGTTAAATTCACCCATTGCAGTCCATTTCAGTTCGCTTATTCCTAGAATGTCGACATTCACTCTTGTCATCTCCTGTTTGACCACTTCCAATTTGCCTTGATTCATGGACTTAACATTCCAGGTTCCTATGCATATTGCTCTTTACAGCATCATACCTTGCTTCAATCACCAATCACATCCACAACTGGGTATTATTTTTTCTTTTTCAAGGTGCTTAAGCATTGCCTAAAATTGCAGGATTTAAATGAAATGTTGGACAAAAAAGAAAAGGGAGACCGAAGATCATCTATCATTCTAGGACATAAGAATAAGATATGCCAGCAAGCAGGGCATGTGAGAGAGTTAGCAGTAACTCCTCAGTTTTTAGACTGTAGTAGAGATTCCTGAGGCTGATTACATCTGTATGTCTGAGGAAAGGATCTACATGGGCACCTAGCTGCAAACTGATAGAGTAGAACTCCAAAGGAATTCTCCATCAATAAGTGGAAGATTAAAGGTACATTCAATCAGTCTCAGTCTGGCCCTGAAAACTGTGGACTCATTCATCAATGGCAGTCAGCCAGGCAGTAGCAGTATGAAGGTTAGGGATCATCTACTTGAAGACCAATGGTAGAAGTAAATTTTCCCTCAACTTTCATCAGTGATATCTCCCATCTTAACTGAGTATTATCATCCAGTGTATTCATCCCATAGAACCACTCCTTCTGATTCTGACAAGATAAAAATAGAAAGGAACTAGAAGGTAGGAGTCATCATAATTTCCACTCTTCTGATTTTGTTGGTTTTAACTTGCTTCTCTGTTTTTATATTTCATAAGGTGAACACTGAGGTCATTGATTTGAGATTTTCTTTAAAAAGAAGTTGTTTANATGTTTTTTGGGTGTTAGTTCTAAAAGGTCTTGCAGGTCTTTATAAAACCATACAACTTCAGCTTCTTCAGTGTTATTGGTTGGTGCATAGACTTGGATTACTGTGATATTGAATGGTTTGCCTTGGAAACGAACAGAAATCATTCTGTCATTTTTGAGATTGCATCCAAGTACCACATTTCAGACTCTTTTGTTGACCATGATGGCTACTCCATTTCTTCTAAGGGATTTCTGCCCGCAGTAGTAGATATAATGGTCATCTGAGTTAAATTCACCCATTGCAGTCCATTTCAGTTCGCTTATTCCTAGAATGTCGACATTCACTCTTGTCATCTCCTGTTTGACCACTTCCAATTTGCCTTGATTCATGGACTTAACATTCCAGGTTCCTATGCATATTGCTCTTTACAGCATCATACCTTGCTTCAATCACCAATCACATCCACAACTGGGTATTATTTTTTCTTTTTCAAGGTGCTTAAGCATTGCCTAAAATTGCAGGATTTAAATGAAATGTTGGACAAAAAAGAAAAGGGAGACCGAAGATCATCTATCATTCTAGGACATAAGAATAAGATATGCCAGCAAGCAGGGCATGTGAGAGAGTTAGCAGTAACTCCTCAGTTTTTAGACTGTAGTAGAGATTCCTGAGGCTGATTACATCTGTATGTCTGAGGAAAGGATCTACATGGGCACCTAGCTGCAAACTGATAGAGTAGAACTCCAAAGGAATTCTCCATCAATAAGTGGAAGATTAAAGGTACATTCAATCAGTCTCAGTCTGGCCCTGAAAACTGTGGACTCATTCATCAATGGCAGTCAGCCAGGCAGTAGCAGTATGAAGGTTAGGGATCATCTACTTGAAGACCAATGGTAGAAGTAAATTTTCCCTCAACTTTCATCAGTGATATCTCCCATCTTAACTGAGTATTATCATCCAGTGTATTCATCCCATAGAACCACTCCTTCTGATTCTGACAAGATAAAAATAGAAAGGAACTAGAAGGTAGGAGTCATCATAATTTCCACTCTTCTGATTTTGTTGGTTTTAACTTGCTTCTCTGTTTTTATATTTCATAAGGTGAACACTGAGGTCATTGATTTGAGATTTTCTTTAAAAAGAAGTTGTTTAATGCTATGCATTTCCCTCAAATCATTACTTTAAGTGTATCACACAAGATTTTATATACTGTACTGTAATTTTTGTTCAACTCAAAATTCATTTTAGTTTCACTTTTGATTTCTTCTTTAACCCATGAGTTACTTTTAAAAATATGTTATTTAATTTCTTAGTATTGTTTACTCTTGAATAACATGAATTTGACTTTAGGGCCACGTACACATTTTCTCCCCAATAAATGCATAATATAGCACTACACAATTCACAGTTGTGTGAATCCATGAATGTGGAACCTCAATACAGAGGGTCAACTTTTGACTGCACAGAGGTTTGGCATCCGTAACTCCCATCTTACTCAACAAAATTTGAGGATTTTTCAGATTCCCCCACATCCAGTCCCTCCCATTCAGGAAGCCTGCACAGGCCTCTTGTCCTCATCCATCAGAGGGCAGAGACAGAATGAAAACCACAGTCACAGAAAACTAACCAAACTGATCACATGGACCATAACTTTGTCTAACTCAGTAAAACTAAGCCATACCATGTAGGCCCACACAAGATGGATGAGCCAAGTTGGAGAGTTCTGACAAAATGTGGTCCATTGAAGTAGGGGTGACAAAACAATTCAGCATTCTTGCCTTGAGAATCCCATGAATAGTATCATTCAGTTCAGTTCAGTTGCTCTGTCGTGTCCGACTCTTTGCGACCCCATGAATCACAGCACATCAAGCCTCCCTGTTCATTACCATCTCTCAAAGTTCACTCAGACTCACATCCATCGAGTGCTTGATGCCATCCAGCCATCTCATCCTTGGTCGTCCCCTTCTCCTCCTGCCTCCAATCCCTCGCAGCATCAGAGTCTTTTGCAATGACTCAACTGTTCACATGAGGTGGCCAAAGTACTGGAGTTTCAGCTTTAGCATCATTCCTTCCAATGAAAGCCCAAGGTTGATCTCCTTCAGAATGGACTGGTTGGATTTCCTTGCAGTCCAAGGGACTCTCGAGAGTCTTCTCCAACACCACAGTTCNTGTTCCATGTCCAGTTCTAACTGTTGCTTCCTGACCTGCATACAGATTTCTCGAGAGGAAGGTCAGGTGGTCTGGTATTCCCATCTTTTTAAGAATTTTCCACAGTTTATTGTGATCCACATAGTCAAAGGCTTTGGCGTAGTCAATAAAGCAGAAATAGATGTTTTTCTGGAACTCTCGCTTTTTCCACGATCCAGCGGATGTTGGGAATTTGATCTCTGGTTCCTCTGCCTTTTCTAAAACCAGCTTGAAAATCAGGGGGTTCACGGTTCACATATTGCTGAAGCCTGGCTTGGAGAATTTTGAGCATTACTTTACTGGCACGTGAGATGAATGCAACTGTGTGGTAGTTTGAGCATTCTTTGGCATTGCCTTTCTTTGGAACTGGAATGAAAGCTGATCTTTTTCAATCCTGTGGCCACTGCTGAGTTTTCCAAATTTGCTGGCATATTGAGTGCAACACTTTCACAGGATCATCTTTCAGGATTTGAAACAGCTCCACTGGAATTCCATCACCTCCACTAGCTTTGTTCATAGTGATGCTTTCTAAGGCCGACTTGACTTCACATTCCAAGATGTCTGGCTCTAGATTAGTGATCACATCATCATGATAATCTTGGTCATGAAGATCTTTTTGTACAGTTCTTCTGTGTATTCTTGCCATCTCTTCTTAATATCTTCTGCTTCTGTTAGGTCCAGACCATTTCTGTCCTTTATGCCCATCTTTGCATGAAATGTTCCCTTGGCATCTCTAATTTTCTTGAAGAGATCTCTAATCTTTCCCATTCTGTTCTTTTCCTCTATTTATTTGCACTGATAGCTGAAGAAGCCTTTCTTATCTCTTCTTGCTATTCTTTGGAACTCTGCTTATATCTGATGCTTATATCTTTCCTTTTCTCCTTTGTTTTTCACCTCTCTTCTTTGCACAGCTATTTGTAAGGCCCCCCCCAGAGAGCCATTTTGCTTTTTTGCATTTCTTTTCTATGTGGATGGTCTTGATCCCTGTCTCCCATACAATGTCACGAACCTCATTCCATAGTTCATCAGGCACTGTATCTATCAGATCTAGGCCCTTAAATCTATTTCTCACTTCCACTGTATAATCATAAGGAATTTGATTTAGGTCATACCTGAATGGTCTAGCGGTTTTCCCTATTTTCTTCCATTTAAGTATGAATTTGGTAATGAGTTCATAATCTGAGCCACAGTCAACTCCTGGTCTTGTTTTTGTTGACTGTATAGAGCTTCTCCATCTTTGGCTGCATAGAATATAATCAATCTGATTTCAGTGTTGACCATCTGGTGATGTCCATGTGTAGAGTCTTCTCTTATGTTGTTGGAAGAGGGTGTTTGCTATGACCAGTGCATTTTCTTGGCAAAACTCTATTAGTCTTTGCCCTGCTTCATGCTGCATTTCAAGGCCAAATTTGCCTGTTACTTCAGGTGTTTCTTGAATTCCTACTTTAGTATTCCAGTCCCCTGTAATGAAAAGGACATCTTTTTTGGGTGGTAGTTCTAAAAGGTCTTGTAGGTCTTCATAAAACTGTTCAACTTCAGCTTCTTCAGCATTACTGGTTAGGGCATAGACTTGGATAACTGTGGTATTGAATGGTTTGACTTGGAGACGAACAGAGATCATTCTGTCGTTTTTGAGATTGCATCCAAGTACTGCATTTCAGACTCTTTTGTTAACCATGATGACTACTCCATTTCTTCTGAAGGATTCCTGCCTGCAGTAGTAGATATAATGGTCATCTGAGTTAAATTCACCCATTGCAGTCCATTTTAGTTCGCTGATTCCTAGAATGTCAACGTTCACTCTTGCCATCTCTTGTTTGACCACTTCCAATTTGCCTTGATTCATGGACCTGACATTCCAGGTTCCTATGCAATATTGCTCTTTACAGCATCAGCTCTTGCTTCTATTACCAGTCACATGTACAACTGGATATTGTCCCTGCTTTGTCTCCATCCCTTCATTCTTCCTGGAGTTATTTCTCCACTGATCTCCAGTAGCATATTGGGCACCTAATAACCTGGGGAGTTCCTCTTTTGGTATCCTATCATTTTGCCTTTTCATGAATGCTGTTCATGGGGTTCTCAAGGCAAGAATACTGAAGTGGCTTGCCATTCCCTTCTCCAGTGGACCACGTTCTGTCAGACCTCTCCACCATGACCCGCCTGTCTTGGGTTGCCCTGCAGGTCGCAGGAGAGCCTAGAGAAGATATCCCACATTGAAGGTCAAGAATGGCGATGGTAAGGAGATACCCCTCGTCCAAGGTAAGGAGCAGTAGCTGTGCTTTGCTGGAGCAGCTGTGAAGAGATACCCCACGCCCAAGGTAAGAGAAACCCAAGTAAGATGCTAGGTGTTCCAAGAGAGCATCAGACAGCAGACACACTGAAACCATACTCACAGAAAATTAGTCAATCTAATCACACTAGGACCACAGCCTTGTCTAATTCAATGAATAGTATGAAAAGGCAAAAAGATATCATGCTGAAAGATGAACTTCCCAGGTCAGTAGGTGCTCAGTATGCTACTGGAGATCAGTGAAGAACTAACTTGAAAAAGAATGAAGAGATGGAACCAAAGGAAAACAACATCCAGTTGTGGACATGATTGGTAATGGAAGTAAAGTCCGATGCTGTAAACAATATTGCATAGGAACGTGGATTGTTAGGTCCATGAATCGAGGTAAATTGGAAGTGTTCAAACAGGAGACGGCAAGAATGAACATCAACATTTTAGGAATCAGTGAACTTAAATGGACAAGAATGGGTGAATTTGTTTCAGATGACCATTATATCTACTACTGTGGGCAAGAATCCCTTAGAAGAAATGGAGTAGCCCTCATAGTCAACAAGAGAGTCTGAAGTGCAGTACTTGGGTGCAATCTCAAAAACAACAGAATGACCTTTGTTTGTTTCCAAGGCAAACTATTCAATATCACAGTAATCCAAGTCTATGCCCCTACCACTAATGCTGAAGAAGCTGACGTTGAATGGTTCTGTGAAGACTTACAAAACCTTCTAGAATTAACAACCAAAAAAGATATCCTTTTCATCATAGGGACTGGGATACAAAAATGAAAGTCGAGATACCTGGAGTAATAGGCAAGTTTGGCCTTGGAGTACACAATGAAGCAGGGCAAAGGCTAATAGAATTTTGCCAAGAGAACACACTAGTTATAGCAAATATCCTCTCTGAACAACACAAGAGAAGACTCTACACATGGACATTACCAGATGGTCAATACTGAAATCAAATTGATTATATTCTTTGTAGTCAAAGATGGAAAAGTTCTGTACAGTCAGCACAAACAAGACTGGGAGCTGCCTGTGGCTCAGATCATGAGCCTCTCAATACAAAATTCAGACTTAAATTGACGAAAGTAGGGAAAACCACTAGACAATCCAGGTGTGACCTAAATCAAATCCCTTGATTATACAGTGGAAGTGACAAGTAGATTCAAAGGATTAGATCTGATAGACAGAGTGCCTGAAGAACTATGGATGGAGATTCGTAACACTGTACAGGAGGCAGTGATCAAAACCATTCCCAAGAAAAGGAAATGCAAACAGGAAAAACGGTTGTCTGAGGAGGACTTACAAATAGCTGAGAAAAGAAGAGAAGTGAAAAGCAAAAGAGAAAAGGAAAGATATACCCATCTGAATGCAGAGTTTCAAGGAATAGCAAGGAGAGATAAGAAAGCTTTTCTGTTAGTTCCAATTTATTTCCATTATAGTCAGGGAATGTTCCCTGTATGATTTGAATGTCTTTAAATTGTTTGAGACTTGTTTATGGCCTATCATGGTAAATGTTTTCTATGCACTTGGAAATAATATGAATTGTACTGTTGTTTGCATACTCATTCTCAAATTATAAGGGAAAGAGTGTTGAAATTTCAAATTACTATTGTGAATTTGTCTATTTCTTCTTGCAATTCTGTCAGATTTTTCTTCCATGCAAATGGAATTTTTGTTATTAAATATTTAAAAACCTTTACTGACCACTTTATCATTATAATATGATATTTTTGTCCCTGGCAATATTTTTTTGCACAGAAATCTACTTTGTCTGATATTAAAATACCTACTCATGGTATTGTTGGTCATCTTTTCACTTTTAATTCCCATGTGTCTTTTTATTCAAAATGAATTTATTGTAGCTAGCATATATGGCACCCCACCCCAGTACTCTTGCCTGGAAAATCCAATGGACAGAGGAGCCTGGTGGGCTGCGGTCCATGGGGTCGCTGNATTACCAGTCACATGTACAACTGGATATTGTCCCTGCTTTGTCTCCATCCCTTCATTCTTCCTGGAGTTATTTCTCCACTGATCTCCAGTAGCATATTGGGCACCTAATAACCTGGGGAGTTCCTCTTTTGGTATCCTATCATTTTGCCTTTTCATGAATGCTGTTCATGGGGTTCTCAAGGCAAGAATACTGAAGTGGCTTGCCATTCCCTTCTCCAGTGGACCACGTTCTGTCAGACCTCTCCACCATGACCCGCCTGTCTTGGGTTGCCGTGCAGGTCGCAGGAGAGCCTAGAGAAGATATCCCACATTGAAGGTCAAGAATGGCGATGGTAAGGAGATACCCCTCGTCCAAGGTAAGGAGCAGTAGCTGTGCTTTGCTGGAGCAGCTGTGAAGAGATACCCCACGCCCAAGGTAAGAGAAACCCAAGTAAGATGCTAGGTGTTCCAAGAGAGCATCAGACAGCAGACACACTGAAACCATACTCACAGAAAATTAGTCAATCTAATCACACTAGGACCACAGCCTTGTCTAATTCAATGAATAGTATGAAAAGGCAAAAAGATATCATGCTGAAAGATGAACTTCCCAGGTCAGTAGGTGCTCAGTATGCTACTGGAGATCAGTGAAGAACTAACTTGAAAAAGAATGAAGAGATGGAACCAAAGGAAAACAACATCCAGTTGTGGACATGATTGGTAATGGAAGTAAAGTCCGATGCTGTAAACAATATTGCATAGGAACGTGGATTGTTAGGTCCATGAATCGAGGTAAATTGGAAGTGTTCAAACAGGAGACGGCAAGAATGAACATCAACATTTTAGGAATCAGTGAACTTAAATGGACAAGAATGGGTGAATTTGTTTCAGATGACCATTATATCTACTACTGTGGGCAAGAATCCCTTAGAAGAAATGGAGTAGCCCTCATAGTCAACAAGAGAGTCTGAAGTGCAGTACTTGGGTGCAATCTCAAAAACAACAGAATGACCTTTGTTTGTTTCCAAGGCAAACTATTCAATATCACAGTAATCCAAGTCTATGCCCCTACCACTAATGCTGAAGAAGCTGACGTTGAATGGTTCTGTGAAGACTTACAAAACCTTCTAGAATTAACAACCAAAAAAGATATCCTTTTCATCATAGGGACTGGGATACAAAAATGAAAGTCGAGATACCTGGAGTAATAGGCAAGTTTGGCCTTGGAGTACACAATGAAGCAGGGCAAAGGCTAATAGAATTTTGCCAAGAGAACACACTAGTTATAGCAAATATCCTCTCTGAACAACACAAGAGAAGACTCTACACATGGACATTACCAGATGGTCAATACTGAAATCAAATTGATTATATTCTTTGTAGTCAAAGATGGAAAAGTTCTGTACAGTCAGCACAAACAAGACTGGGAGCTGCCTGTGGCTCAGATCATGAGCCTCTCAATACAAAATTCAGACTTAAATTGACGAAAGTAGGGAAAACCACTAGACAATCCAGGTGTGACCTAAATCAAATCCCTTGATTATACAGTGGAAGTGACAAGTAGATTCAAAGGATTAGATCTGATAGACAGAGTGCCTGAAGAACTATGGATGGAGATTCGTAACACTGTACAGGAGGCAGTGATCAAAACCATTCCCAAGAAAAGGAAATGCAAACAGGAAAAACGGTTGTCTGAGGAGGACTTACAAATAGCTGAGAAAAGAAGAGAAGTGAAAAGCAAAAGAGAAAAGGAAAGATATACCCATCTGAATGCAGAGTTTCAAGGAATAGCAAGGAGAGATAAGAAAGCTTTTCTGTTAGTTCCAATTTATTTCCATTATAGTCAGGGAATGTTCCCTGTATGATTTGAATGTCTTTAAATTGTTTGAGACTTGTTTATGGCCTATCATGGTAAATGTTTTCTATGCACTTGGAAATAATATGAATTGTACTGTTGTTTGCATACTCATTCTCAAATTATAAGGGAAAGAGTGTTGAAATTTCAAATTACTATTGTGAATTTGTCTATTTCTTCTTGCAATTCTGTCAGATTTTTCTTCCATGCAAATGGAATTTTTGTTATTAAATATTTAAAAACCTTTACTGACCACTTTATCATTATAATATGATATTTTTGTCCCTGGCAATATTTTTTTGCACAGAAATCTACTTTGTCTGATATTAAAATACCTACTCATGGTATTGTTGGTCATCTTTTCACTTTTAATTCCCATGTGTCTTTTTATTCAAAATGAATTTATTGTAGCTAGCATATATGGCACCCCACCCCAGTACTCTTGCCTGGAAAATCCAATGGACAGAGGAGCCTGGTGGGCTGCGGTCCATGGGGTCGCTGAGAGTCGGACACGACTGAGCGACTTCACTTTCACTTTTCACTTTCGTGCATTGGAGAAGGAAATGGCAACCCACTCCAGTGTTCTTGCCTGGGGAATCTCAGGGATGGAGGAGCCCGGTGTGCTGGCGTCTATGAGGTCACACGGAGTCGGACACGACTGAAGTGACTTAGTAGTAGTAGTAGCATATAGTTCTACAAGGAGATAGACTTCTAGCAAGGAGATCAAACCAGTCAATCCTAAAGGAAATCAGTCCTGAATATTCATTGGAAGGACTGGTGCTGAAGCTGAAGCTCCAATACTTTGGCCAACTGATGTGAAGAACTGACTCATTGGAAAAGACCCTGATGCTGGGAAAGACTGAAGGCAGGAGAAGGGACCAACAGAGGATGAGATGGTTGGATGGCATCACTGGCTCCATGCACATGAGTTTGATCAAGACCTGGGAGTTGATGATGGACGAGGAATCCTGGTGTGCTGCAGTCCATGGGGTCACAAAGAGTCAGACACAATTGAGCAACTGAACTGAGCATGTAGTTAGGTCTGATTTTCCATAAAATCTGAAAATATTTTAATTGAGGTGTTTAAACCATTTACATTTAATGTGATCATTGGTGATGTTGTGTTCAAGTGTACCACTTGGCATTTGGTTTTATCTTTACTTTGTCCCCTTTTTCTTTTTATCTTCCTTTGGATTGAGTTAAATTGAGGGTTGTGTATGTGTGCATGTGTATGTGATTTTATCTCATTTCCTTGTTGGCTTTTTAACTGTAACTTTTAAAAGGTATGGCTTTTAAAAATGTATAGCTTTAGGATGTATAATATATATATTTGACTTACCAGTTAGCTGTCATGTAATATTACTTCAAATGTGATATAAGAATCTTACTCTTCCAATGTCCCAGCCTTTGTGCTATTGTTTTCACACATTACATTATATTCTTCTGTAATCCATTATTTTTGCTATATAATCCATTATTTTTTTTTAAGAGATTAAAAATAAAGGGAAAACCCTTAACATTTACCATTTGGAGTATTCTTCCTTCCTTTACATGCATACACATTTCTATCTGGTATCCTTTTCCTCTTGCCTTCAGGTTTTTTTTGTAGTATAGATCTGCTAATAATGAATTGTTTCAGCTTTTAAATGTCAGAAATGGCACTTGTCTCCTCTGCTCTTTTGAGTGGTTCTTTTGGATAGCTTCCTCACACACATATGTTGA
Source organism: Raphicerus campestris (assembly GCA_006410735.1). Lineage (NCBI taxonomy): Eukaryota > Metazoa > Chordata > Mammalia > Artiodactyla > Bovidae > Raphicerus > Raphicerus campestris. The sequence goes on along the minus strand of SJYW01021267.1, from coordinate 211,856 downwards.
TCAGTACTCAGTTGGAGACTTGAAAAGGAGATGCTTTTCATCTTTGGAGCTTTCTCTGCACTCTTTCTTCTCTCTTCCTCTGTTCTGAGAACAGTGACTACCTTGGCCTTCTCAGACTCCCAATTCTAATTCAATGATTTTAAATAATTTTTAAAGTTCACCCATATTTATTACCCCCATCTTGCCTCTAGTAACCACCAATCAATTTCTCAATATCCATGAATTTGTTTTTAGATTCTATATGTAAATGATATCCTAAGGTATTTGTCTCTCTCTATCTGCCTTTTTTTCACTTGGCATAATGTTCTCCAGGTCCATCAATATTGTTGCAAATGGAAAAATGTCCTTTCTCATGACTGAATAATTTCCATTGTAAAGTACCACATTTTTTTATCCATTTATCCATTGATGGACACAGGTTGTTTTCACATCTTGCCATTGTAAATAATGTTGCATATGAACATAGGGGTGTGGATATCTTTTTGAGTTAGTGTTTTCATTTTTCTCTGATAAATACCCAGAAGTAAATTTGCTAGATCATATGGTAGTCCTATTTTCTTTCCTTTTTTTTTTTTGAAAAAAAAAAAAATCGACTTACTATACAAAGTAACTCAAAGTAATGGGGTTTCCCTGGTGGCTCAGAGGTTAAAGTGTCTGCCTGCAATGCGGAAGACCTGGCTTCGATCCCTGGGTTGGGAAGATCCCCTGGAAAAGGAAACGGCAACCCACTCTAGTATTCTTGCCTGGAGAATTCCATGGATGGAGGAGCCTGGTGGGCTACAGTCCACGGGGTCGTTAAGAGTCAGACACGACTGAGCAACTTCACTTTCTCACTTTTTCACTATACAAAGTAACAGTTGTATACTATACAAATGGTTGATTTCTATCCAACCATATGGAAACCAATTTCCATATAGTTGCACCAATTTACATTCCTACTAACAGTGCACAAATGTTCCCTTTTCTCTGTGTGCTCACATTTGTTATTTCTTGTCATTTTGCTAATGCTATTCAAACATGTGTAAGATGATAACACACTGTGGCTCTGATTTGCATTTTCCTGATAATTAATGATGTTGAGCATCTGTTCCTGTACCTGTTGGCCATCTGTATGTCTTTTGGGAAAAATGTCTGTTCAGAGCCTCTGTCCATTTTTAATTGGATTGATTTTTTGTTTGTTTCTGTTTTTGCTATTAAGTTGCATGAGTTCTTTATATATTTTGGATATAGCCACTTCTCAGATATATAATTTACAGTTATCTCCCATCCAATAGGTTTTATTTTCATTTGATGGTTTCTGATGCTGTGCAGTAACTTTTATTTTTATTTAGTGTCACTTGTTTGTTTTTGCTTTTGCTGCTTTTGTTTTTGGTTTCAGATTTTTAAAAAATCATTGCCAAGGCCTGTGTCAAAGAGTTTACTACCTATATTTTCTTCTAGGTGTTTTATAGTTCCAGGTTTTATGTTTAACTATTTGATCTGTTATGATTTAATTTTTGTATATGTGTAAGATAAAGGTTTTGTTTCATCATATTGCATACCACTGTCCAATTTTTCTAACATCATTTATTGAAGAGACTTTTCTTTTCCATTGTATATTCTTGACACTTTTGTGGTAAATTAATTGGCCATGTATGTATGGATTTATTCTTGTAAATCATTCTTATCTTCCATTCATCTATGTGACTATTTTTATCACAATGCCATACCGTTTTGATTATGTTAGCTTTGTATAGTCATTCAAATTTAATTTGAATTTAGAAATTAATTCAAACTTAGTTTGAAATAAGAGAATATGATGCCTTCAGTTTTGTTTTTTATTCTCAAGATTGCTTTGGCTGTTTGGGGTCTTTTGTGATTCTGTACAAATTTTAGGATGGTTTGTTCTATTTATATGAATATACTATTGAAATTTTGATATGGATTGCATTGAATCTGAATATTGCTTTGGATAGTAAGGAGTATTTTATCAATATTAATTCATCCATTCTATAAGCATGGAACATCTTCCCATTTATTGTATCTTCTTCAATTTTTTTTTCATTAATGTCTAGTAGTTTTCAATACAAAAGCATTTCACTTTCTTGTTTAAGCTTATTCCTAGATTTATTCCTAAATTTATTCCTAAATTTATTTTTTGATGCTAAACAGAATTGTTTTCTTAATTTCTCTTTTTGATAGTTACTACTATAAAGAAATATTGAAGATTTTTGTGTGTTAATTTTGTATTCTCCAATGCTACTGAATTTACTTTTTAGTTCTGTTTTTTTTTTTTGCATACTCTTTAGTATTTTCTACATATATTATGTCATCTGAAAATGGTGACAGTTTTTATTTCTTTTCTAATTTGAATTTTTAAGAATTTCTTTTATTTGCCTAATTGTTCTGACAACATAGGGCTTCCAAAACTATGTTGAATAAAAGCAGCAAAAAATAGATACGCTTGTCTTGTTACTGAGTTTAGGGGAAAGCTTTTAGCTTTTTGCTACTGAATATGTTAGTCATGGATTTATTACATAATAGCCTTTATTATGTTGAGATATGTTCCTTCTATAGCCACTTTGTGGATAGGTTTTGTCATAAACAGATATGTTGCATTTTATCAAAAGGTTTTCATAAATCTATTGAGATGATCACATGATTTTTATTCTTCAATTTTTTGGAATTTCTTAGTGGTGGTCCAGTGGTTTGGACTTGGCACTTTCACTGCAGTTATCTGGCTTTAATTCCTGGTTGGAGAACTAAGATCCTGCAAATCATGAAGTGCAGCCAAAAAAGGAAAAAAAAAAAGTTACTGTATATCACATTGTTTGAATTTAGTTTGCTAATATTTTGTTGAGGGTTTTTGCATTTATGTTCATCAGTGATAATAACCCATAAATTTCTCTTTTTTGTGGCATCCTTGTCTTATTTTTAATTTCATGGCAGCAGTCACCATCTGCAGTGATTTTGGAGCCTCCAAAAATGAAGTCTGACACTACTTCCACTGTTTCCCCATTTATTCCCCATGAAGTGATGGGACCAGATGCCATGATCTTTGCTTTCTGAATGTTGAGTTTTAAGCCAACTTTTTCACTCTCCTCTTTCACTTTCATCAAGAGGCTTTTTAGTTCCTCTTCACTTTCTGCCATAAGGATGGTGTCAATTGCATATCTGAGGTTATTGATATTTCTCCCAGCAGTCTTGACTCCAGCTTGTGTTTCTTCCAGTCCAGCATTTCTCATGATGTACTCTGCATGTAAGTTAAATAAGCAGGGTGACAATATACAGCTTTGACGTACTTCTTTTCTTATTTGGAACAAGTCTGTTGTTCCATGTCCAGTTCTAACTGTTGCTTCCTGACCTGCATACAGCCATGAAAGTAAAAGATGCTTACTCCTTGAAAGAAAAGTTTTGACCAACCTAGATAGCATATTCAAAAGCAGAAACATTGCTTTGCCGACTAAGGTCCGTCTAGTCAAGGCTATGATTTTTCCAGTAGTCATGTATGGATGTGAGAGTTGGACTGTGAAGAAGGCTGAGTGCTGAAGAATTGATGCTTTTGAACTGTGGTGCTAGAGAAGACTCTTGAGAGTCCCTTGGACTGCAATCAGATCCAAGCAGTCCATTCTGAAGGAGATCAGCCCTGGGATTTCTTTGGAAGGAATGATGCTGAAGCTGAAACTCCAGTACTTTGGCCACCTCATGAGAAGAGTTGACTCATTGGAAAAGACTTTGATGCTGGGAGGGATTGGGGGCAGGAGGAGAAGGGGACAACAGAGGATGAGATGGCTGGATGGCATCACTGACTCGATGGACGTGAGTCTGAGTGAACTCCGGGAGTTGGTGATGGACAGGGATGCCTGGCATGCTGCGATTCATGGGGTCACAAAGAGTTGGACATGACTGAGCGACTGCAATGAACTGAACTGAACTGTCTTATTTTAGTATCAGATAATACTGGCCTTATAAAATGTGTTTGGAAGTGTTTTCTCCTCTTCTATTTTTAGAAGGCAGCTGCCACACCCTGGGCACCATGCAGAAAGTGAACTGAGGCACACCTTGCCCCACCCCTAGTTTTTCTATGAAGGTCACTTTCTTGTCCGGAGTTTCAACCTGAGGAGCAGGCTTCAGATTTGGCAGACATCTAGAGGTTAATGGAGCTGATCTCATGAATATAGGCTCTGGGCACCATCTTGGGGACCTTTTTTGCCTTGTTCCAGCTTACCAGCATTTCTCAGAAAGAAGCTTATTTACACTCATGTGGAGCCCTGACTTTTGTGAGCCACACAGCAGATATTTCCAAATCACTTGTGATGATCTAATGCTTATTGCTCCTCAAAACTGTATATACATTTGAATGCTATTGCCTGAGGGCCTGGAATCCAGTCAGCCTGTGTCTAGCGGCAAGAATACTGGAGTGGGTTTCCATTCCCTTCTCTAGAGGATCTTTCTGATCCAAGAATTGAACCCAGTTCTCCTGCATTTTAGGCGGATTCTTTACCACCTGGGCTACCAAGGAAGCCTGATATATAAACAGAATAAAATCTGTATATTTTTCTCCTGCTGATTTTTCTAAACCAGTGCTACTATAGCCCTGGGACACCTGGGCCACACAGTCAGCCATGCCAAGAATGGGCCAGCAACGCCATGTGAGGCAGCCACACTGGCATACTACATTGGCAGCTGAGTGGTCTGGAGGCTGGTCCCCCCACTCACGCACCTACAGGAACCAGTCCTGCCACAAAAAAGAGACCACAGAGCCCATATAAGGGGCACACCAAGAGCATATCACCCTGCTGACCAGAGAGGGGTGTGCTTAAGACATTTCCTACATAAGGCCACTTCTCTAAAATTGGGGAATGTATCCAAGCCACAAGACATAGAAATAAACAACAGATAATTAGGCAAAATAAGGAGATGCAGGAATACGTTCCAAAGCAAGGAATAAGACAAAACTTCAAAAGAACTGAGTGAAGTGGAAATAATTTACCCAGTAGGGAGTCCAAGGTAATGATCATGAAGATGCTCAACTAATTACAGAAAAGAATGGATTAACAGAGTGAGCCATTTAACAAAAAGTTAAAAAATATAAAGAGGAACCAGAGTTGAAGAATACAATAACTGAATCAGTAGTAGATCAGATTACAGAGAAATGGCTCAGTGAACTGGAAGACAGATTAGTGGAGAGTACCCAAGTTGAACAGCAAAAAGATGAAGTAATTTTAAAAACTGAAGACAATTTAAGAACCTCTGGGAAACTATCTAACATATTAACATTCACAGTATAGGGGTCCCATAAGAAGACAAGAGAGAGAAGGAGGCAAAGAACTTATTTGAAGAAATAATATCTGAAAGCTTCCTCAACCTGAGGAACGAAACATATACCTAAGAATCAAAGGGAGTCCAAACAAAATGAATCCAGAGGTCAACTCCAAGACATATTATAATTTAAATGGCAAAGATTAAAGCTAAAGAGAGAATTTTAAAGGCATCAAAAGGAAAGCAACTAGTTACATGCAAGAGAACCCTCAGAAGATAACCAGCAGATATTTCAACAGAAACTTTGTGGTCCTTAAGGGAGTGGGACAATGTATTCAAATAACTGAAAGAAAATAACTTCCAACTAATAAAACTCTATCAGGTAAAACTAATATTCAGAATTGAAAGAGAGACATGTTTCCAGATAAGAAAAAGCTAAAATAGTTCATCATCACTAAACAAGCATTATGAGAAATGTTAAAAGGACCTCATTAAGCTGAAAAAAAAGGGCACTAATTGATAACAAGAAAATATATGAAAGAACAAATCTCACTGGGAAAGTAAATAAAAAATCTCACTGGGAAAGTAAAAGTAAAAGATCAATTATTATAAATCTAGTAAGAAGGTTAAAAGACAAAAATGGTAAAAGTATCCATGATTACAATAATTATTTAAGGAATACATAAGGCACCAAAAACATTAACCATTTTAATGTTTAATGAGTAATAACATTAAGATTTATAATGAGATCAAGTTTAAGTTGTTACCAACTTAAGACAGGCTGTTATAGGTACACCTCATGGTAATCAAAAAGCAAAAACCTGTATAAATATTTAAAAGACAGAGGAAAAAAATAAGCATTTCACTAAAGTCATGAAATCACAAAGAAAGAGAGAAAGAAACAGAGAGGAAATGCCGAAACAACTAGAAAAAAGTTAACAAGATGGCGATGGGTAAATACTTACCAAGAATTTCTTTAACTGTAAATGGACTAAATTCTCTAATAAAAAGATAATTAATAACTGAATGGACTGCAAAATAAGATCTATACATATCCTATCTACAAGAGGCTCACTTCAAATGTAAAAACACACCACAAGCTGAAAATGAAGGAATGGAAAAAGTTGCAAATGGAAACCAAAAGAAAGCTAGGGTAGCAATACTTATATCAGACATTGTGACCCTATGGACTGTAGCTTGCCAGATTCCTTTGTCCATGGAATTCTCCAGACAAGAACACTGCAGTGGGTAGCCGTTCCCTTCTCCAGTGTCAGAAAAATAGACTCTAAGACAAGGAATATTTTTTCAACTTAAAGAGATAATTGAATGCAACCTGGATTCCCTATCTTGTGCTGAAGTCTGGAATTTAGGCAGTAAGCTAGGTGATCATCATTAGCTTCTGTGTTTTTTCTTCTCTTTCAGGGATCACTGTACTGTGATGCCTGGTGTCCAGTATCTGAAAATCATTGTTTTATATATTTTAGCTCATTTAGTTGTTTCTGACAGGAAGTTAAATCCTCTTCCTTTACTTCAACTTTATCAGCAATATAAATATAAATATAGTTAATTTATAGTACTGTGTTAGTTTGAAGTGTACAGCAATGTAATTCAGTTATAAGTACATATTTTTTTCAGATTTTTTTCCCTTATAGGTTATTATAAAGTGTTAAATATAGCTCCCTGTGCTGCACAGCCACTTTTAAAGAGATTATTAGACCACAGCTTACTTGGGTATGGTCTGCATATGAAGATGATGTCTTTGCAGGGTGTGGTGCAGGCCCTTCAGAAGCAGCTGAATACCAGACAGTCAAAGGCTGAAGGCTTCCACAGCTGTTCCACTTCCCTCACTCACCCTTCGTTGCCACCATACCCCAGGCAAGGCCAGTGCTATTGATCTTGGTTTTTAGAAATTCAAGTTCTTTTCTGGCACTTACCAGGCACACATTGAGAATACTCCGCACTAGCCACTGATCCCCTCTGATCCAGCTCTGGATTTGTCTCTCACAGTTCCCTGGGCATGAACTCCTCTTTGCCTGGCCAACCAGGCAGAGGGGCCAACTCTTCCAGCAGCTTTCATTTTTAGGGATTTATATCCACTGTTGGTGAAAGCAGAGAGGCCTGCCTTCTCCTATTTTCAGAGGGCTTATTCTCAATGGGCACTTTCCTGCAAAGGACTGAATCTACCTTCAAAACCCATATTTTAGGTTTCTTGAATCTTTCTCAGGGTTCTTATTTTCAGATATGCCTTCCTGAGGTTCTTATTCAGATCAGTATCAGTAAAGAGTATCGGTGTGGCTACAAGGCTGCTATGCTTTGATTATTTCATTGCAAACGTAGTATAAGACTTATAGCATGAGTGTCAGGGATGAAAAATCTATTGACTCCATCTGTGGTCCTGAGTTCTGCTGCTTTCTGGTCCTCTGTGTTCTTGTTTGTGCTTATTTTACCACTTATTCTGAAATGACTGCTCCTTACTCTACAGGAAAGGAGAAATATTGATATAGTGATAATAAACTATAATGCATCTTCTAAGCTGAAAATTGTAATTGTAGAGACAACAATAATTTTCTTGGGAAGTCCTTAAATAGAGAGGATACCTGTGAGGTAGAAAGATTCTTTGTGAAAATAGATAAAGAATATTGAGATGGAAGTGTTTCAATGGCTTTTAGTCATCCTATATAATGACAGAAAAAAATATTGCACACTTTCTTCTCCTTCTCAAACACAGATTCTAGCTGTGCTGTATTGTAGAATCTGCCAGTTACAGAGGAAGCATGATCTAAAAAATTGCAAGCTGTATATCTAAGCTGATGAAGAAAAATAAACATTTTATGGTCTAGCCAAGATTAGACCTAGGCAAGCTAAACTCCAGGGAATTGTCATTTCAAGATATTTCAGACAGAAATTTGCTTAATACTAAGAGTTTGGGGTCCTCTTTGTATTTCCAGGGTTGCTTGAAAATTCCATTTATGAGAAATTTGTAAAATTTCTATAGGAAATATTACATTTTCTGAAGGATTAAAAATGGTATAGTTTTAATTGCAGTATAGTTGATTTATAATGTGTGTGATAATTTCTGCTGTACTGCAGAGTGATTCAGTTATACATACAAATATGTATTCTTTTTTCATATTTTTTCCATAATGATTTATCATAGGATATTAAGCATAGCTCCTGTGCTGTACAGTAAGACATTGCTGTTTATCAACTCTATGTATGATAGTTTGCATCTGCTAACCCCAAACTCCCAATCTATCCCACCCCGACCCTACAGCCTGCCCTGGTAACCACAAGGCTGTTCTTTATATCTGTAAGTCTGTTTCTGTTTTGTAGAAAAGTTCATTTGTGTCATAAAAAATGTTTTAAATGGAGACGGACATTGAGATTTTGCTGCTAGCAACACAGAAACCCCAGAGCTAGGAGTTTGCAAGAAGATAATTCTCATCTATGGGCAGCTTGAGAGAATCGCAATTTGACTTTCTTGAAGGAATTATTGCCTAGAAAAATGTTAGTGGTGTTCAGTCACTAAGCCATGTCCAAATCTTTGTGACCCCATGAACTGCAGCATGACAGGCTTCTCTGTCCTTCACTATCTCCCAGAGTTTGCTCAAACTCATGTTCATTGAGTCATTGATGCCATCAAATCATCTCATCCTCTGTCATCCCCTTCTCCTCCAGCCTTCAATCTTTCCCAGCATCAGGATATCTTCCAATGAGTCGGCTCTTAGCATCAGGTGGCCAAAGTATTGGAGCTTCAGCATCAGTCCTTCCAGTGAATATTCAGGGTTCATTTTCTTTGGGATTCATTGGTCTGATTTTCTTGCTGTACAAGGGACTCTCAAGAGTCTTCTGCAGCACTGCAATTTAAAGTATCAAGCCTGGAAGAATAAAGTGGCTTTTTTCTTCTCATTCATCTACCTATTTGTGCTCTTCTTTATTTTATTTTTTTTTGAAAGTTTAGAGTTTACATTTTGTTTTTTTTATTTTTTTTCCTTTTAATACTTTATTCTATTTTACAGTACTATATTGGTTTTGCCATACATTGACATGAATCATCCACAGGTGTACACGATCTCCCCATGCCGAAGCCCCCTCCCAGCTCCCTCCCCACCCCACCTCCCCGGATCATCCCATACACCAGCCCCAAGCATCCTGTATTCTGCGTTGAACATAGACTGGTGCTTCATTTCTTATATGATAGTATACATGTTTCAGTGTCATTCTCCCAAATCATCCCACCCTCTCC
>SJYW01021267.1:174742-200719 GCA_006410735.1 Raphicerus campestris | reverse complement strand
TGTCAAACATTTGATCCTTTTATTTTTTTTTAATACTTTATTCTATTTTACAGTACTGTATTGGCTCTGCCATACATTGACATGAATCATCCACAGGTGTACACGATCTCCCCATGCCGAAGCCCCCTCCCAGCTCCCTCCCCACCCCACCTCCCCGGATCATCCCATACACCAGCCCCAAGCATCCTGTATTCTGCGTTGAACATAGACTGGTGCTTCATTTCTTATATGATAGTATACATGTTTCAGTGTCATTCTCCCAAATCATCCCACCCTCTCCCTCTCCCCCAGATGTCAAAAGTCCATTCTATACTTTTGTGTCTCCTATATTGTCTCACTTACAGGGTCATCATTACTATCTTCCTAAATTCCATATATATGTGTCAGTATACTGTATTGGTGTTTTTTATATGTGGCCTTTCTGAGCCACATCTGTGTCAAAGGCCTAAGGATTTCTCCTTCCAAATGCAGGTAAGGGTTCAGCAAAACCCCATTTACAGAACTAACTCCCAGCAAGTACTTTTAGTGGAGACATCTCCACCTAAGCACAGGTAACAACAGAATCTCCACTGTCTCCTCTGGCTTGCCAAATGTGTTATCAACGGTGATAATCTGTGAGGTGAAAGGAGTCTTCCAGAGAATGGTTCACAAGAGAGGTTGAGGGAGACCAGAATGCAGGCTTAATGAGAGAGGGTTCTTTGAAATTGGATAACAGGAGGATCTATATCTGTTAGTTCAATTAACAATCTTAGACAAAACTTCTGTTTTGTCCTTTGAAACCCAATAAACTATTTCTACTCAAATCTCTGTTTCCTCACATGTAAGAAGAAATTACATTTTCTTACTAAGTTTCCAACTGATGGTTTCCAACAGAGAGTTTCCAACTCTCATATGTATGGATGTGAGAGCTGGACCATAAAGAAGGATGAGCACTGTAGAGTTGATGCTTTTGAACTATGGTGTTGGAGAAGACTCTTGAGAGTCCCTTGGACTGCAAGGAGATCCAACCAGTCAGTCCTAAAGGAAACTAGTCCTGAAGATGCATTGGAAGGACTGATGCAAAAGCTGAAGCTCCAATACTTTGGCCATCTGATGTGAAGAACTGACTCTCTGAAAAAGACCCTGATGCTGGGAAATCCCAGTAAGGCAGGAGGAGAAGGGGACAACAGAGGATGAGACTGGTTGGATGGCATCACCAACTTGATGGACATGAGTTTGAGCAAGCTCTGGGAGTTGGTGGTGGACAGGAAAGCTGACATGCTGCAATCCATGGGGTTGCAAAAAGTCAGACATGACTGAGCAACTGAACTGAGCTGAACTTCCAATAGACAGGGTCCAGAATGTGGGAAGGATAAGTAATAATGAAAACCAAGCTTTGGTACATTAAAATGTATAGCCATGCAGTGACGTACACTCAACTATGGGGGAGTGTTTATGGAATGTTAGAATATCAGGGTTTTCACTGCAAAGGAGAGGAAGATCACTCTTACACCTTGAAATTGGTTGGACACAACCACAGCTGCTCTTGTGACAGTCATATTTGCTCCAGGTATGACAAACATGAATGGTCCAACAAATGGCACCTTCCCAAAAGCCACTAAGGTCCAAAACTGCTCTTATGCACACTTGTGATTTCAGTATCGAAATAGTTATTGTTTATTGTGCTTAGAAAATTCTCTTGAAAAAGCCACAATTCTAGGAAAGTGCATAACATTGTGGAGATCTGTATCAGTGAATGCAATTTTCATAGTAAAAACCTCCTCTGAAACACTTACATTTGAAAGCATGAGAAATATTACACATAATTTTTCATGCTTGTGAATTTCCATGGATGCTATTCATTGGAGGAAACCAGTATTGAATCTTCCAGGGCAAGAACCATCTCTCACTGGCATTCTGAGTCTCCCCCTCCATGTGACACATGGGAAAGGCATAACAAATGTTTAAATATTTATTGAACCAAGTCTGAATATTGGGCAGAAATATTCTTTCTCTTCACAAGCTTTGTTTTTGAAGCTGTTAAGAATTATCTTATAGTTTAAAAATATCCCTCTTTAGATGGCATTTGTTGTGAATTGTCCTTTACCTTGTCTGACCAGGGGCAAGGCTTTAGGAGAGCCTTCAGAACAACAAAAAGGCCCATTGTAAAAGTCAGTGGAGCCCACCAAGCCCACCCGACCCATTGGACAATCAATGGAATTATTGAGAATGGTAGATCTATCCTGTGAAATGAGAATTCTGTATCCTTTTATATAGTTTAAAAGCTGTTGTAGTCCTTAGTATTTGACAGTAAGGTTGTGATATTGATTTCTAGTTTTCTCATTAAAAATAACAGAAACCAGTCAAGTGTAGCTAGGAGTGGTCTCTCTTCTGGTACCAGGCATATTGCTCTCATCTGCTTCTGTAGATAATCTCTGCAAGTCCTTCACATCTTCCAGAATGTTCTCAAACTGCACTACATGCAGTACAGTAGGTAGATACTCCAGGTGACTTCTCTACCTATACAGCTGCTTGGTGGTAGAAGCTTTCTGGCTTTTCCTGGATGCTCTCTGTTAGGGAGACCAAGTCCCAACGTGCAATTTGGGCTCATAAGCTTTTGCTTCATCAAAGACTCCAGGCCGTCAACAGGTTGGCTGCAGTGGTGAACCTGGAAAGAAGATCAGCACACTCGAAAGAGGCCTGTATCCATGGTGATTTATGTCACCAGGGGCCACATTTTGATGAGAACAAATGAGAAGACTCTGCCCTTGCCTTGTCAGAGGTTCATAACACCCTTGGCACAAGTCATCTGAGCCCACAGTTCCCCTGGGCCACAAAGGATCCCTGAGCACAAGTAAGGGGAAATAAATTCTCTGGAAAAGCAGCACCCTTCTCAACCATGAAGAGAGTGGTTCTTGGGCAAAGTCCCTTGACNTTCTAGGAAAGTGCATAACATTGTGGAGATCTGTATCAGTGAATGCAATTTTCATAGTAAAAACCTCCTCTGAAACACTTACATTTGAAAGCATGAGAAATATTACACATAATTTTTCATGCTTGTGAATTTCCATGGATGCTATTCATTGGAGGAAACCAGTATTGAATCTTCCAGGGCAAGAACCATCTCTCACTGGCATTCTGAGTCTCCCCCTCCATGTGACACATGGGAAAGGCATAACAAATGTTTAAATATTTATTGAACCAAGTCTGAATATTGGGCAGAAATATTCTTTCTCTTCACAAGCTTTGTTTTTGAAGCTGTTAAGAATTATCTTATAGTTTAAAAATATCCCTCTTTAGATGGCATTTGTTGTGAATTGTCCTTTACCTTGTCTGACCAGGGGCAAGGCTTTAGGAGAGCCTTCAGAACAACAAAAAGGCCCATTGTAAAAGTCAGTGGAGCCCACCAAGCCCACCCGACCCATTGGACAATCAATGGAATTATTGAGAATGGTAGATCTATCCTGTGAAATGAGAATTCTGTATCCTTTTATATAGTTTAAAAGCTGTTGTAGTCCTTAGTATTTGACAGTAAGGTTGTGATATTGATTTCTAGTTTTCTCATTAAAAATAACAGAAACCAGTCAAGTGTAGCTAGGAGTGGTCTCTCTTCTGGTACCAGGCATATTGCTCTCATCTGCTTCTGTAGATAATCTCTGCAAGTCCTTCACATCTTCCAGAATGTTCTCAAACTGCACTACATGCAGTACAGTAGGTAGATACTCCAGGTGACTTCTCTACCTATACAGCTGCTTGGTGGTAGAAGCTTTCTGGCTTTTCCTGGATGCTCTCTGTTAGGGAGACCAAGTCCCAACGTGCAATTTGGGCTCATAAGCTTTTGCTTCATCAAAGACTCCAGGCCGTCAACAGGTTGGCTGCAGTGGTGAACCTGGAAAGAAGATCAGCACACTCGAAAGAGGCCTGTATCCATGGTGATTTATGTCACCAGGGGCCACATTTTGATGAGAACAAATGAGAAGACTCTGCCCTTGCCTTGTCAGAGGTTCATAACACCCTTGGCACAAGTCATCTGAGCCCACAGTTCCCCTGGGCCACAAAGGATCCCTGAGCACAAGTAAGGGGAAATAAATTCTCTGGAAAAGCAGCACCCTTCTCAACCATGAAGAGAGTGGTTCTTGGGCAAAGTCCCTTGACACCACGCTTGGATTGCGCATTCAGCATGGGTTCTACGTACAGGTACGGGGGTGGGGGTGGGGGCTGGGCAGATGAGTGAGAGAAGTGACCTAAGCATGGACATGCCTGCATGTTTCTCTTGTTCCCTCCTGCATCTAGATTATTAGTAGATGAAAGCATCTTAATTTAAAATTTTGAATATTTTTGTCATATTTTGAGAGATTTTGGCAAGGAGTTAAACCTAGAAATGAGAAATTTAAGGGAAACACATTAGTAAGATTTTTGCAGTAAAGTGACATCATTTTGGAACATGAGGATCTTGTGACCTCAAATCCTGAAATCCTGGTTGGTGATGTTAGACATCTTGGTTCTGAACTAGCCCAATATATGGATACACTGAGGTCTAAAATCATGAGCGTGTGCCATCAGAATGTGCAATAAGACAAAGCAATTCAGACCAGATTGCTAGCAATGCTGTAAGCACTAACTAGAATCCTGAAAAACAGGATGGAATCCACAAAGTTCCTCAGCTCTTGGTGGGGAGACCTCTGCAGACCCAGAGATCCATTTGTCTTATGCAGCAGAGCTGAGCTAACCCGAGCACATGGCCTTTGTATTTAGCCAGCACCAGCCGTAACTGCCTGTGACAGTCACTCTATGGTGAACACCTGGAGATCTTTCTCTGCACCTTTCTGCTTATTTGTCTTGCTGGTTGTGTATGTTTAAATTCCTTGAAGGAAGGAGTCAGCACTTAACACCCCTTTCTAACTCATATTTAAAACAGTGACTTTTGCATGCTTTTTACTATTTCCTCAATCTTTAAAGAGAGAATTGAAACATAGCCCTTCACAATGGAGGGCTCACGATGTGACCTAACATGAAGCCATTAAAATGCAAAGACTCAGTCACTGGCTTGGGCTGTGACACTGCGTATCCATCTGTGGTCTTACCTGACTCAGAGAGACATTTAAAAGTCAAGTTTTGATTTTGGATCTGCTTCTGAAAACAAAACAAGTTTTTCCTTCTGGTCTAATGGATCTGACTAAAGGATAGTTTTATAACCAAAGAAACGTATATGATGCAAATGTCCTCTATTTTATTTGTTCTTTATTCAATTTTTTCTTTTTATCCAAATTCAGACTCAGTAACTCTACTACAGAGGGCAATGCTACAGGTCATTTGTCAAGACTTTCCAAAAAGCCTTGGAAACCTTTCTGAACAATCATCACCGGGTGACTTTTGCTGTCCTATCTATGACACCACTGTGATAGCCATTGTCTAAAATAAACCCAAAGTCTGAAGAAACCTGTCTGTATTCTTGAAGTAAACAAAGCTGTCCCTCATGCAGCCCTTCCTCAGACCTGAGTTACTAAGCTCCCTTTCTTGAAAAGCCTCCTCAATGTCAAACATTTCTGTAGCTCCTGGCACCATTAATCAATCTTCAAGACATACTAGTAATCGGTGTCACTGTCACCCTCATCCCCATGTACAGATGTCGCCACAGTCCCCTTGCCTTCACCACACCCAGGAGGCAATGCGAGGGGGATAGTGACGGCGGGGCTTGATGTATGCAGATGTGGAAATAGAGGTCTTATAAAAAGAAAACTCCTGCCGCACATGTTCATATGCTTTCCCTTTTTCACTGTGATGCTTTAGACTTTTGGAAAAGGAAAGAAGAATGGCGACAGAAGATCTTACAGTGACCAACATCACTGGAGCCAATCAGGACTCCAGCTGGGACAGAGCCTCTCCAGTCTCACAGGCAGACAGACAGACAGGCAGACATGCGCTAGCTGCAGCCAGCACCTGCCCTCAGCCCTGGGACCCCAGCACCACTAGGATAACCCGCTGGTGGCTCAGACAGTTAAGAATCGGCCTGCAATGCAGGAGACCAAGGTTTGATCCCTGAGTAGGGAAGATCCCCTGGAGGAGGGCATGACAACCACTCCAGTATTCTTGCCTGGAGAATCCCCATAGATAGAGGAACCTGGCAGGCTACAGTCCATGGGGGGTCACAAAGAGTCAGACACAACTAAACGACTAAGCATAGCACATTAGGATGATAGATGAGTGAAGCTCTCTTTGGTAACTGTTTTGCCAGAAATTTTAAAGAAAAAAATAGATAGGTCTACATTTTCCTTGATCTTTAATTGGTACAAAAATTTCCATGAAGGTATTGCTAATACTTAAGGTCTTGTTGGAAAATTAACTAGAAATTGTGTGGATTAAAGACAGTTGAAGAGGTTCATGTAAGCAAAAGAGGATATTAAGAGGTACACTCAAGCTGTCTTCAAGTATTTTAAAGCCTGTGTGAAAAAAATCAATTAATAGATATCAAAACAGAAGTTTTCAACACTTGACACTTTATAAACTCAATTTGTATGTATTCATTTAATTCTCTGAACAACCCTGTGAGATTCAAATGGTTATCACCTCACTTTGTAGAGGAGAAAACTGGAGTCACTTGTCCAGTTACTCGGCCAATAGCTGTTGACAATGAACTAAACATAGTTTAACACTAGAAACATCACTTCAAGTTAAAGATCAACAACAAATTTTCAATTGCACCATACTGAGTAAAAAGAAACTGCGTTTGTTTTGCCAGATACCAGGTGGAGGAGGATGGGGAACAAGAAAGTTCTGAAAGGAAGAACATCCAGCAGTGGGATGGGCTAGCTATCTGGGCTAGCTTTCGTAAGGAATGGTAAGCACATGCAGCCTACCCATGCCGTCACTGTCAGGAACCCTTGGGGAGGTGTATGAGTATCGTAAGGAATGGTGAGGAAATGTGGCCCACCCCTCCCATCACGGTCAGGAATCCACAGGGATGTGTGTGAGTTAGCTTCCCACTGCTTCTGTAACACACGACTGCATGTCTAGTGGACATCTTTAGGTGGATATTACTCTGCCTCCCACAGAAGGGATTTTGAAACCTTATTTTAAATGGATGCTTCTTAACCAGTATTTTTTTTTTTTTTTTACTGTCCGATTCTAAAGGCACTGATTTGTGTTTCCTGTCCAACCAAGTAAGATTTTATTTTATTAAGTTACTACTGTTCCTGCAGCACTTTTGTTAGATTGACCATGTTAGTCTGCTTGGGCTGCCATAACACAATGCCACACACTGTGGGGCTCAAACAACAGAAATTTTCTTCACAGTTCTGAAGGCTAGAAGTCCAAGACTGAGGTGTCTGCAGGGCTTGTGTCTCCAGAGGCGTTTCTCTCTGTCTTGCAAATGGCCTCTTCCCTGCTGCCTCTGACATGGTCTACCCTCTGTGGCCATGAGTCCCTGGTGGCTCTCTGGGTCCAACTCTCCTCAGTCACATTGGAGTAGGGACACCCTAATACCCTCATTTTAAACTAATCACCTCTCTAAAAGGTCTTATCTGTAAATTCAGTCACATTCTGAGGTCCTAGGGCTTAAGACTTCAACATAAGGATAGGGGGCACATGATTCAGCCTGCCCCATCAACATTCTCAAGGTATGAAAGACAAAAGGACTTTTCACTAAAGATGTACACTTCATATTTAAGGAACCTCCTGGCCTGATTCTTGAGTAAATGCAGAGGCAGCCTATGCTGTGCCAGGGCAAACCCTCTTTATTTTGCCTCTTGGACTTTCTCTGTCTCTGCAGAAGCAAGGGTGTCTCCTCCAAGAAGGACCCTCCACTCTGAAGGCCCCATTGGTTCAGGGGTCCCTGTGGTCCACCACAACAGCTCTTTATCCTTCCTTCCTATGTCACTTGGGAGTGCAGAAATTTGAAGCAAAATGGAGGAAAAATGCTCCCCATCCCTTCAGCTTCCTGGGCAGAAGATATTTCCACCTATTTCCCAGTAAACTCAAATGAGTTTACCTTTTCCTTAAATGTTTTGTCCCATTTCTAGGTCTGTTTTGTGTCCTTCTCTTTGACTCTTTGTCTAATATATGGAGAAAAGGCTAAAATTATAGTGTTAGATTTGCCTAGAGATTTTGTTTGGGAAAGGAGCTCCTTTTATAGTTCCAGTATCAGAAGAGTGTATGACCTTAGCTTTAACTTACTCTAAAAGTGGTAAGTGTTTATATGATTTGACTTTTAGTGACTGAATCAATTTGTTTCTTATGGCAAAATTTTGCATTTATTACAGATTTCACTAACCAATGTAATATTTACATTTACATAAAATAGGACCATCTGCACTCTCTTTGAACGCTATTTTATTCTTTGAAGACATTGGAAACCATTCATTATCTGAGGCAGTAATATATTTTAATTACCCTAATAATGTCATAAATTGTCTACTTATTGAATATCAATTTACTCCCAAAGGACAGTTAAGAATATGAAAAATCACATGTTGACATGGCCTGAGACCCACCCAGCTTTACCTCTACACTAGGGCATAAGCAGGTAGTCTGTGAGAAACAGACCTTTTGGTCAGAATTCTTACTAATTACTATCTCCATAAGTACTCTCAAGAAGTGATATACAAAAATCATGTCCAAAAGAATCTGTTTTTTATTATTAAGACAATGGCTATATTAAAACATGCCCTAAGACAATTTTGTCTAAGCACTGAAATAACTGCTCTGAATATTTCCACTGAAAAAGAAGGGAAGAGAGTTTGCTTTATGAAGCAGGTCATAAATTAATGCTGTTAGGCCCCACAGCATCATTACTGTAATTCTGAAATCCTCAAATCTCTGAAAATTCAAAGCTGTGTTAAATTTGACACTGAAGTTCACGGGCTAGCAAAACCTGATCTGAACTAATGGAAAGTTATTTGCAGAGTTTATTTATTCTACTTTTGGATATTTCTATATTTTACTGCTAGAATATTAATATGTTTGCATGGTGGTCTTAGATCCTGCTAGTGCCTATATACATGGTAAATGTGCACTATATTAATTATTAGTTTCAAAGTTTCTAAATTCCCAGACATATGTGGTTGGAAGTTTTGCATAAGGTACTGCAGACTCAAGATTTAGATATCTGCAAAGTTACATCTGACTACTATTAATATGCTACCAAACGAAGTATTCAACATAATGAACAAATCCATAACAAAGCTAAAGTAGTTGTGAACTATGTGCAAGAATGAGCACTACCTAACTACATTTTTATTTTTTATTTTCAAATAGTTGAATAGAAGCAGGTTTAAAATGCAGCAGGGAAACTTCTCTTTTTGATCAGTTAAAAGAAGTACATATAGTCATTTAATATGTGTTGAGCACATCTGCTGCTGCAAGTCACTATGTTAAGTACTGCTGGAAAAGAAAGTTATTGGCTGCATAGACCCAAGAAAAAAATGATTGCATTCCTGGAAATGTTTACATAAATCTTAAAGCTGTAACTCTTACACATTTTTCTGAATCAACTTAGTTTTCCTTTACCTCAGTTTCCTTTTATCATTAAACATGTTGATAAACCTCATTAAGGTTTTAATATTTTTACTAATGTTATTACTGTTACTATTAAGCTTGTCTTTTATTCTATTTCCTGAAGCTTTTGTTATAGTTATGTTAAAAACTTCAAAAACTTCTTTAGAAGTTTAAATTAAGAATTTAGCTTGAACTTGAAACTTATTGCCTCAATGTTTATCTGAATTCCTTTGATGTAACATCAGACTGAATTTGTAAAGAGAAACCTACTGCTTCTTTTTACAAATATTGCTTCTGATAGGATCAAATGTTCAATGAAAATAGTGTTTTCTCAAGAGATCTAGAAAGGATTATTTTTTCCAGGCTAGGTTGGAAAACCATGTGAAATCCAAAGGAGGAGAAACATATTATTTAAGCCATGATCTTTTTCTTTGCACTTTGTTATAAGAGGTCATGCTGTAAAAGATATTTTTAAGCTTACAATGTATATTTTGTTAAATCGAAAATTTTCATCTAATGCAATGTCAAATTTCAACTGTCTAAAAAATATGCTCTACTGTTTTTTGTCCAAATCATGATCCAAATGTGTAACTATGAGTTGAACCTGGTGATGACCTTAACATATCTTTTACTTTGGTACAGCAAACCTCCCGCCCTCCTTCTTTATTTGTGATACCAACTTATAGAACAATATTTACAAGCTAGTTACACTAAGAAAAATATTTAACCTTCTGGACTTGTCTGCTTATTCCTGTATAGTCTTTCAGTTTAATCCTGTGGCTCCTGTAGTTTCTACATATTGGCAGTTAGATCTGAAAGCTAGGTAAATTCATACAAAACATAACTGGTTAACAGTAATTCTCAGATGTTGTACACTTATTATTGTGTCACAATACAAGGCAAGATATCTGGTTGATCAATAGTGATTGCAAACTGACACCTGAATTAGGGTGATGACAATATAACCTTTCCCTGTAGAGTTGAGTCTCCCTATTTCTTGAAACTAATTTATGTAGGATTGTATTAACACTATGCAAATACCCACTTCCCCATGTGGTGCCATAATGATTTTTTAATTCTATCATTTCTTTCGATCATTATGAGTTTGCCTTTTCATACAGCACAGTGCTTTCTTCATCACAAAGTGTTATTTGTTCACCTCTTCTAAAGTGAAAGTGAAAGCTGCTCAGTCATGTCCAACTCTTTGTGACCCTGTGGACTATACAGTCCATGGAATTCTCCAGGTCAGAATACTGAAGTGGGTTCAGTTCAGTTCAGTTCAGTCACTCAGTCGTGTCTGACTCTTTGTGACCCCATGAATTGCAGCACCCCATGCCTCCCTGTCCATCACCAGCTCCTGGAGTGGGTAGCCTTTCCCTTCTCCAGGGGATCTTCCAAACCCAGGGATTGAACCCAGGTCTCCCGCATTGCAGGCAGATTCTTTACCAGCTGAGTCACAAGGGAAGCCCAAGAATACTGAAGTGGGTAGCCTATCCTTTCTCCAGCAGATCTTCCCAATCCAGGAATTGAACTGGGGTCTTCCGCACTGCAGGGGGATTCTTTACCAGCTGAGCTATCAGGGAAGCCCTCATCTAAAGTTACTACTAAAAAATTAAAATCAAGACATCAATTTTCAAAACAATAACATGAATTTTAATTATTTTATCTGGCATTCTCTATTCTGAGTTGCAAGAGTTTGTGTATCCCATCAATCAAATATATTCCCATTTCCTTCAACAGTACACCTAGGTCCTCATCAAATACTACTTTGTTTTAAGGAACAAGAACCCAAGTTCACTTTGAAACTTCCTGTGTTCCTTGCACCACCATCACTCTGATGAGTGATTTACTCATCAATAACTGAGGGAGGTTAAAGTTAGATTCTCCAGGGCTTTGGTTAAATGGCAGTTTTAATTCTAAATCACTAGAAAGTTAACAGCCATTTCTGTCAATTTCTCTTGATTAAAGAAACCTCAAGCTTGAAAATTTAAACTAGAATTAGAGTAAAAATGCCTCATTCAGAGTAATTTCTTAGCATTTGTATATGAAAAATTTAGGGGAAAAATCATTCAAATAAATTAATTTTTTTCAGAATTACAAAAAATGTGCTTAGGTAAATTTTAGACATGCAGCCAGATTTGATTTAAACTCAGATCCAGACTTCCTTTCACTGAGAAACTGAATTTACACTCCCACAACTACATATTTGAGCCCATCTGTTACTAACAACATTCCTGTAATATTTCAGCTGATTTAAAGGGAGTCAACTGGGTGATGGTACAGCCAGCTGGACATGGGACATGCAAGAAGAGGAAGGGCATTCTCTGCAAGAAGAAACTGAACTAGATAAATAGTCCCTTCTGTGCCACAAGCTCCTCAATCATGGCACAGATCTAGTGCAAATTTGAGACATACTTATACTAAAAAAACGTGTCATTTATCTGAAATTCAAACTTAACTAGACACCTTATATTTGATCTGGCAACTATGCTGTTAAAGCCAGTCTTTCTATGGCTGATGGGGAAGTCAAGTGTTCCCCAGATACTCCTTATTAACCTGAACATGGGTGGTCACCTTGCTGGAAACTCTGTCTCAGGTTTCTGTCCCTCACCTGCTATGGCTCCTCTCACAGCTATTGCGTGTGCCCTGTGTGCTCTGTCACTCAGTCATGTGCAGCTATTTGTGGACCCATAGACTGTAGCCCACCAGGCTCCTCTCCCCATGGAATTTTCCAGGCGAGAACACTGGAGTGGGTTGCCTTTTCTAACTCCATGGGATCTTCCAGACCCAGGGAACAAACCTGCTTCTCCTGCATCTCCTGCATTGGCAGGAGGATTCTTTACTTTTAATTAACTTATTTATTTTAATTGGAAGCTAATTACTTTACAATATTGTAGTGGTTTTTGACATACATTGACTTGAATCAGCCATGCATGTACATGTGTCCCCCATCCTGAACCCCCTTCCCACCTCCCTCCCCATCCCATCCCTGAGGGTCATCCCAGTGTACCAGCCCCAGTCACCCTGTCTCATGGATCGAACCTGGACTGGTGATCTATTTCACATATAATATACATGTTTTAATGCTATTCTCTCAAACCATCCCACTCTCACCTTTTCCCACAGAGTACAAAAGTCTGTTCTTTATATCTGTGTCTCTATTGCTGTCTCACATATAGGGTCATCATTGTCATTTTTCTAAATTCCATATATATGCATTAATATACTGTATTGGTGCTTTTCTTTCTGACTTACTTCACTCTGTACAATAGACTCCAGTTTCATCCATCTCATTAGAACTGATTCAAATGCATTCTTTTTAATAGCTGAGTAATACTCCATTGTGTATATGTATCACAGCTTTCTTATCTATTTATCTGCCAATGGGCATCTAGGTTGCTTCCATGTCCTAGCTATTGTATTGTATGAACACTGGGGTACACTTGTGTCTTTCAATTCTGACCTTGGTGTGTATGCCCAGCAGTAGGATTGCTGGGTCATATGGCAATTGTATGTTCAGTTTTTTAAGGAATCTCCACACTGTTCTCCATAGTGGCTCTACTAGTTTGCGTTCCCACCAACAGTTTAAGAGAGTTCCCTTTTCTCCACACCCTCTCCAGCATTTATCATCTGTAGACTTTTTGATAGCAGCCATTTTGACCAGCATGATGTGGTACCTCACTGTGGTTTTGATTTGCATTTCTCTGATAATGAGTGATGTTGAGCATCTTTTCATGTGTTTGTTAGTCTTCTGTATGTCTTCTTTGGAGAAATGTCTGTTTAATTCTTTGGCCCATTTTTTGATTGGGTCTTTTATTTTTCTAGAATTGAGCTCCATGAGCTGCTTGTATATTTTGGAGATTAATTATTTGTCAGTTGCTTCATTTGCTATTATTCTCTCCCATTCTGAAGGTTGTCTTTTCACCTTGCATATAGTTTCCTTCATTGTGCAAAAGCTTTTAAGTTTAATTAGGTCCCGTTTGTTTACTTTTGCTTTTGTTTCCATTACTCTGGGAGGTGGATCATAGAGGATCTGGCAGGAGGATTCTTTACCTTTAGCACCACCTGGGAAGACCATTATAGCTATGTATTCACTACTGGCTCACTGAGAGTGGATGAAACTAATTCTGAAGGGATGAAGAGTTATTAGTAAGTTTTTGTCATTCTAAGATTAAAGATATTCTATTATTAATAGATTGATAAAAGAGCAAGCAAAGGGCCATATTCAAGGAAAGTAAATAATGTTCTAGAAATTAAGGGTAGATTTGTATGTCAAGAGGTACCCTTAGAAAGACAGACATATGCATTTGAGCATGAGATCCTTACATTGGCTTACCAAGCTTCTTCAAACAATTGATTCAATCAACAGTGAAGGCTAAACACCATTGACTGTAAAAGGCATTATAATGACTAGGTTCTCCATCAACTGAAATCAAGAATGATGACAGAGAAGACCTGGATTAGGATATTAATAAGCATTCAAGATGTTTAGAAGCACCAGGGCCTCCCTTGTGGGTTAGATGGTAAAGAGTCCACCTGCAATGTGGGAGTCTTGGGTTCGATCCCTGGGTTGGGAAGATCCCCTAGAGGAGGAACCGGCCACCCACTCCAGTATGGCCTGGAGAATTCCATGGACAGAGGAGGAGCCTGGCAGGCTACAGTCAATGGGATCACAAAGAGTCAGACAAGACTGAGCAACTTTCACTTTCACTTTCAAACATTTAGGAACCAGTACCAAAGGATATGGACAAATCAGTGAAGGATGAGAAAGAAACAAGAGCCTGCAGGCAGAATGGGTTCAACTGTTTATTATTTTCAAATCAGATAGCACTGCCAGTTCCAGTTTCCTGGATAATGTGACTGTAGTGGAAGTACTCTTATGCCATTGTGCTTATACAGACAAAATATGCCTTCTCAAGCTTGTCTTGGGCTTCCCTGGTGGCTCTGACGGTAAAGCATCTGCCTGCAATGTGGGAGACCTGGGTTCGATTCCTGGGTCGGGAAGATCCCCTGGAGAAGGAAATGGCAATCCACTCCAGCACTCTTGCCTAGAAAATCCCATGGACGGAGGAGCCTGATAGACTACAATCCATGGGGTTGCAAAGAGTTGGACACAACTGAGCGACTTCACTTTCATTTAAGCTTGTCTATGCCTCCTAAAAGTATTGCCTCCACAGTTCACTCCAGCCCTCTCTACCTCTGCCTGCAGAATAATTCAGAGATTTTTTGTGAGAATATTTGAAAGAAACCTAAGAACATAGTGATGGATGCTATTGTAAACTTTTTATTTTTTTAATATAAGTATAATAAAGAGAGGAAAATCCTTTTGGGAATTTCTTCCCAGAAAGAAATGACTTAAGGTGACTTTAGATTTTTCCTCTCTGTATCATTATGATTATTATCATCATTAAAAGACTTAAAAACAAGGAAAAAGCTGATAGCTGTTGCCTCTGGAAGGCCTTAATGAAGAGGAGTAGCCTTCTTCCTATACACATGTGGATTTAGATGCCCCATGAAGCCACATTCTTTCAGTCATGGGACAATGATTCTGGGTGATCAGTTGATCCACGGTGCTCTCTAGGGATGAGCGTGTGGAGGCAGATGGGGACAGTGAGTGTGTCTCAGTTACTGAATTCACAGAGGACAAACTGCTAGTAAAATGGTAGCAGCAATGTCCCGTTCTGCTTGCCTCCTTCCCTCTAGGCTTGCTTTCAGAGGTGGTGCCACCACTGCCTGCATCACTTGTTGCCCTAGTCAGCCTAGTATGATGCAGATCCCATGTTCATTTAGGCACCAAAGTCCACATTTTGACTTTAGCAATATCTTGAGAAGTGAATTTAATTCCACCTTATCCTGGAAACATAAGTAGAGACTTTTCTCCCTATGTATTTTCTCCCTGTTATATTTTTGAAAACATGTAATCCTTCTTCCAGCACTAATCACTCCCTTGTCACCCACCCACCCCAACCATATGGGCATCCATGAGGGCATAATGGATCTCTATCATTTATGACTATATCCTCAGTGCAAACCAACATCATGCCTTCCCTAAAGCAAGTGCTGAATAAAAGTTTGCCAATTAATATTGGATAAATGAATGAATGGAGCTGAAAAAGAAAACTGACTTTATAAGAAAAAAATGGAATTATTTACCTAATGTAAAAGTTCATCAAAACAATGATTCAAATGTGAATTCTCTTCAATGGAAAATATTCTGGCTAACAAACCATTTGCTTTGTAAAAAAAACTTAGGAAAGATACTTTGTTCCAAGAAGCTGGAAATTCATCCATTGCATAGATGTAAAGATTGATAAATCATGTAGCATGAAAAGAGAAAAATAAAGTCAACATTTTAGATGACTACATTTGCCTCTCTAGAAAAATAAATGAATAAATCCATCTAGTGAAAGGTAGGCACTCTTCACATAATCTATAACTACAAAAAAAAACTGGCTAATGATAATAAAATTAATATATTGCTGAGATTTTTCAAATTCCCCCTTGGTTGAATAAACATGTGATTCCAATTTTTGATAAAATAAAAATTATTTATGAAATAAAGAGGTAGAATTGGTATGAGTTGAAACTAGACTTTCTTTTCTTGCATTATAAATGAGCAAATTGCCAAATTGCCAACTGACTGTCTAGAGACCCATTTTTAAATACGTGGATGAGGTAATGTAGCTGTGCAGATGACATCATGAGGAAACAACAACCTGAGAGCGATAAGCTTGTGTTTTCCTTGAACTTAGAGACCCATTAATAGGTCAAATGATGAAGTAACTGGTATTAAAGGGAATATTTTTAAAATTAATTTTCAATGAAAAAGATCTTTTTAAATCTTTATAATAATGATTATATATGATTAATAATGATTACCTCCTACCTTTTCCATCTTTTTTAATGTATTAAAATACATTTCATTCAACCATGTTGAATCATTAACAAATAAATAAAGATATACACTTTAACATGAGACATTCTTGTGCAAGAATCTTAAGCAAATTTGTGCAAATCTGGACAAGTACTCCAACTTTCCAGAGCCCAAATTTTTGTATTTATGATGTGAGGATATAAATTCCTACATTACTAGGTAAGGAGCAAATGATGATACTTGCAAGTTTCTGTTGTAGGATTGGCAGCCTATGGTGTATAAAGAATGTGCCGTGTAATGCAGACATACACAGTAAGCCCTCTCCCACCCCTCCAAGAATTCAGGGCTTTGTGGGGATGTTGTATATTAAATTATTCATAGCACCACCCATGTGTCCAACAACCTAATGTGTGGAAAACTATGAGATATAGTGGAAGACTTTTCCATCCCTGCTCTATTAATGTCATTTTCAACTACTTGTTTGTTTTTATTTGAAAGTTCCTCTGTAGGAAAGTGTTTGTGATTTCCTTGGAAATTCAGTTCCTCTGATTCCCTCTTCCTTATGAAGATGATGCTTACATCTTTAAGTACTGAAGTTTTTGTTAAGCACATTATAGAAAATCATCTCAAGGGGCTTACACAATAATCAACAGCATGAACCATATAATGAACAAGTCAACCAAATATTAAAATTATATGGGACCCATATCAAATGAATGTCAGATACTATATCCTACAGAAGTAAATATCTGGCTCTGATATTTCATATTTTAAGCTATCTTTGTAGGGATTTAGCACTTGCATTGACAATTGATTATGAGTGGTGCATTTGTCAAGAGAGGAGATCACACTCAAGATGGCTTACAACAATTTTTTTTTGCCATTCTCAATATGCCTCTGCTCATTTCACTGATGTCACTTGGGTACTCACACTAACAGAGGTTTCATTGCTACCTAAACCCAGAATTCTGAGTATGCTGTTGTTGAGAAACACAGTGTGCAAAATTGGTCAGCAATTCTTAAGTACACCCCCTGGGAAGGGATACATCTCATCAGATCACATTTCATTGATCAAAGCAAGCCACGGGGCCAAACGTAATGTTGAGGAGTGGGAGATGCCTGGGGAGAGGGGGGCATCATGAGTAAAAGGTGCCACAGATGGCTACCAAAGTCTACCTTTTAATTTACTCTCTTTTCCACATACAACTGGTTGACAATCAACTTCTGTTCACAAAAGTATGCAAAGTTCCCTTTAGCATATCATCAGGCTCTCAAGGGGGCAAAGTCATATCTTCAGTGGGTATGAGTACAGTCCCTTTTGATCCAGAGACCAATGAACTGAAAACCTCTATTTTCTGTCCCAGGTAGCACCCATACAGTGTAGAACAAAGACAGAATCTCTGCAGCAAACACTCCTTTGGAGAGGTTAGATACTCACTGAGCCAGAGCAACTCTGAAACCCCATCAGGGAGACAACATGAGTGTCCTAAACTGTGAAGGGAAACTGTATCTTGATTCCTCTCCTTAAGAAGAATCTTCCAGTCCACATTTCAAAAAAGATTCTCCATGTTTCCATATTTCCTGCTTTCAGCTTAAACAGCCTTCTCTTGCATCTTCTTCCTAAACCACATGCAAAGAAGTGCTGGGGAAGGACACCTCCAGGAGGGGGAAGAGTGAAGAGCAGGGATGTGAAGATTTCTACAGTCACATCTTGCCTAGATATCTAGGTGCCCACATTACACCTAGAACAATCTCAGCTTCCATCCCCTCATCAAAATTCAGCCAGTTTCTTGCCAGTTTGATTCTGGTGAGTACTGTATGATGGTAGCCATATCCACACTGTTTTTGAGGTGGTTTTCAAAGCTGCAATACTTTTTTGGTTTCTTGCCTCAGAGGAGAGTCTCATTCAACTTTGTGGCAGAGACCTGGAGCCATCTAGCTTGTGTGGCCACCACGGTCATGCTTTCCCCTCTACTCTGATTTTGATCCAATTGAAAAACACAATAGGTATCATAATCTACTTCTGAGCCTTTCCCTGGAGTATATTGAATGATTGAAAAGTTTTAGTGGTCATTTGAAGCAGGAAGTCGTTCCTAATCTAATATTCTCCTTTTAGGGGGAGAGAGAGAGCAGGGAATCCTAACCACTAGAGCACCAGGGAGCACTTGGTTTGGGATCAAGAATATTATTGTCCACCTTAACAGGCTCTGGGGTTGGGGATGCTCCTATATTCCTTTTCACTGCTACTCTACACTAGTCAGTTCTTTTAAGTGCACCTTTATCATATATTCCCTTACCAAACAGGGCTGACAACAATCAGCAACACTACTAATGTTATGGATATTAGTTTCTAGAGCTAATCATTTAGGTACATGGAGCATTAGTTTCTCTAGGTACAACTTCCTCTTATCTCAGGTAAGGATTTCAACAAATGTTTTTCCACTGCCTGCTAAGGAGAGCCCTCATTTGAAACTCTCAAAGTGATTTCCTCACTGACTGCCAACCAGCTATCATGCTATGCCACAAAAAATTACATTTTTGTTATACTGTGCTCCTCTTCCATCTGACCATTTCTGTATTTGTTAGAATAGATTCTATAATGCTATGTAATCAGTCGTGTCCGACTCTTTGCGACCCTGTGGACTGTAGCCTACTAAGCTTCTCCATCCATGGGATTCTCCAGGCAAGAATACTGGAGTGGATTGCCATTTCCTTCTCCAGGGGATCTTCCCAACCCAGGTATCGAACCTGGGTCTCCCGCATTGGAGGCAGACGCTTTAACCTCTGAGCCACCAGGGAAGCCCACATGTAACAAACAAGACCCAAGTCTCAGTGGGTTTAAGCAATAATATTTTATTTTTTATTTATGCCTTATTTCCAAAGGATGTGAAGGAGAAGGTGTGCTGGGAGGAAGCGTTTTACTCATCAGGGACCTAGAGTGGCAGGAGCTGCATCTGCTCACATCGTCCTGTGATCTGGTAATGAGGCTCTGTGGTTTGCCTTTAAGGGGTAGAGGGAGGAGACTTGTGATCTGGAATAAAAGTGCTTCCACACAGTCCCACAGATTTCCTTGGCTAAAACAAGGCACAGGGACACCTCTAACTTCAGGTGTGCCTGTATCTAGCAGGAAGATGATCTTGGAAATATTGATAATATGTGCCAAAGAAGAGAAGGAAGGGGAACATCTGATAAGTTATCTGAAGGATAAAGTAGAGAACTTGATTTTCAGTCCTACGCTGTTTTGCTTTTGGAGCAGTCGATCTATAGAATTGCTTCTGAAGCACAGACCCAAAGCATCACACTGCTAATTCAACCCCACCTAACACCATTGACTGCCAGCATGAGTCCTGTCAATACTGGGGCATGTAGTAAGGAAGGTTCAGTTCTTGAGATTGCACATCTGAGGCATCAGAGATGAGAGCAGCCTAAACGTCCTGAGAGACCCACCCTGCTTGGCAAATGGTTTCTCTAACCACACCAGTACTATGAAACTTTGTTTGTGTGTTTATTTACAGTGCATTTACACTTACCCTGTTCCTATGTTTATCTTCCCTCTCCGAAGTGACATAAACACCACCATTTGTTGGAGATACACCATGCACATTTGAGATGAACTCTTCCCTACCAACACTTAACCTTCAACTTCCTAATGTCCATCAAGGAACTTATTTTACTGTTGGAAACCTGAAATCATGTTCTTTGTTGATCCTGTATAATAGTTTGTTGCTTCCTAAATGGTACATTCCAAGTAGTAAATGTCTTAATTTGAGGTTCCTGTTTTCTCAGTAGCTCAGGAAAACTTTAAATTTTTTTCATATTAGTAGGTCTGTATATTTTCTTCAAGTTGAGATATTATGGATAAACAAAATTTATGTGTATGGTAATTCATAAAAGTCTGAATTTTTGTAAAGCCAGACCATGTACCCACAAACTAGTCTTTCCTATAGATTTTTTTTTTCAATACTAATGCTCTTCTGAGGACAAAGGAATTGCATCATTGGAACCACCTGCTTCATTTCCTGAAGGCTCCACTGTGTCCCTGAAACAGAGATAAGAGTCAGCTGGGAAGACCTGAGGTCTTTTAGGTTAGGAAAGTAAAGGTGGGTTTGAGGAGCAGTCTGGCCAGGATATAATTAAATGCCCATCACAAGTCTTACTCTTAAGTTTTGAGCACATCTTTGTTACCCTCCACTCACTAGAATGCACAGTTGGTGGGAAAAAGCCTTGTATGTCTTTCTTAGAGTTGCAGCCCCAGTGCTGTAAACAATGCCTAGAATCCAATGTATTCATGAGATGTTTGTTGACTGGCCAGTTGACTGAATCAATGAACTAGTTCCACAGTTCATGGGACCTGTATATCCCTTCTCTGTTGCCCACACAGACCTAACTCAAAGCTCAGTAAAAGCATACAAGAGATCCAAGTTTAGACGGAGCTTTGAGTTAGGTCTATGTGGGCAACAGAGAAGCAGTATACAGGTCCCATGAACTGTGGAACTAGTTCATTGATTCAGTCAATCGGCCAGTCAACAAACATCTCATGAATACATTGGATTCTAGGCATCGTTTATAGCACTGGGGCTGCAACTCTAAGAAAGACACACAAGGCTTTTCTCCCATCAACTGCATTCTAGTGAGTGGAGGGTAACAAAGATGTGCTCAAAACTTAAGAATAAGACTTGTGATGGGCATTTAATTGTATTAATTACTTTATTTTTATTGAAGTATAGTTGACTTATGGTGTTGTGTTAGTTTTTGGTGTACAGCAGAATGATTCAGTTAAATATATATATTTTTTCATATCCCATTATGGTTTATTGAAAGATATTGAATATAATTACCTATGATATACAGTAGGACCTTATTATTCATCTATTTTATATATAATAGTTTGTATCTCCTAATTCCAAACTAATTTATCCTCCCCCTCTCCACTTCAATAGTCATGATTGTTTTCCATGTCTGTGAGTCTGTTTTGTAAATAAGTTCATTTATATCATATTTTAGATTCCACATATAAGTGATATCATATAGTTTTTGAATTTCTCTGTTTGACTTAGTTCACTTAGTATGATCATCTCTAGGTACATTCATGTTGCTGCAAATGACATGATTTCATTCCTTTTTATGGGTATGTAATATTCCATTATATATGTACCACATGAGATGCGTATTTAAAAAGGTTAGTGGTTTTGTGGAAAGGTCTGAACCCTCCTACTGCCCACTACCTCTTGCCAGGTGCATGCCTGGCCCACATCTTAGCCTCCATGAGAAGGTGGCCTGCACGGCTGTGTTCTGGCAATGGACATGGGAGAATCGTGGATGCCCTTTTCAGGCTGACCTAAAGACCTTCCCACCCACCATCTGCCATATTCTTTCCAGTTCCGGGGGCTGAATACATATCACCCAGAATCCTGAATGGAGGGGAAGTCTGGAGATGAAAGGAACCTGAGCCTCCAAGTCAGGATGCCAAGTCCTGTCTTCTGGGGCCACAGTGGATTTTCTCTGCCATCAGAGCCATCCTCAGAAATGCAAAGGGGCCCAATGCAAAATAAAAATGTGAATACTTTGTTCGATCATCAGGATAAAACTTTTCTTCTATGATCTCACAGACTGTAATGAGACTTTTAATTTGTTATTTAATGCTGCATTTCTTTGAGCTTATGAACATTCATAGATCCCAGGGTCCCTGGAGCCCTCTCCCACACCTGCACCAAGGCTCTCATCAGGAGAAAAGGAGCATTAGAGGTCTCCAGGTGAACAGCCACACTGTGGTCAAGGATTAACAGCTACTGAGGAAAGCACCATCCTCATGAAGAAGCTGAACTACATGAAACTGCCATTTTTGAAGATCAAAATGAAGTGATTATAGCATTTTCATAGGAGTTCTACCTAAAATGCCAATGGTGAAGGAAATAGTTTATGATTTTGTATTGATTATTGCTCTAAGCTGAACTATGCACCCCCCCCCTCCAAATTCATATGTCAAAGGCCAAACCTTCACATTTCTGTATTTGGAGATGGGGTCTACACGTACATAATTAAAGTTAAAGCAGGTCATGAGAATGGGGCCCTGGTATGATGGGAACAGTGTCCTTATAGGAGGAGACACCTGAGAGCTCTCTCTCTACACCAAGTGAGAACGCAGTGAGCAAGCAGAAGCTATAAGTAAGGAGGAGGCCCCACCAAGAACTGAATATATAGCATCTTAATTTTATACTCCAACCTCCAGAACCATGAGAAAGCAAATACTTGTCATTTAAATCAGGTGGTCTATGGTATTCTGTTATGACACCCTGAGCAGACTAGAATAATTATTTAAATATGCCTGTATCACATCCTTCCCCAAGTTTCTTTCTGTCTACTATGTTATTCTGGGAAAGCAAAAGTGATTTGTCTGAAAAGAAGTGCTGGAAATGAAGTCTAGGACATTTTCATTTCTAACTCAGCATTTTCTACAGTCCTCACAGTCAGGTACAAAATTCTTACAAGAACTGAGGAAGCTGGACTAGAAAAAAATGAAGTAGACCTAAGTAGTAATAATGAAGACTTCTGGTTGGGAAGTTGCTGCCTCCCCCCACCTAGTTGGGCCTGTTCTTTTTGTGGGGCTCTTCCCCATGTACCTGGCTGGAGTGAAGTCCTGCAGGGCCTGCCTGCTAACATAGATACTAAACCACAGATGAACAGGTGAAGGCAGAGGCTACACCCCAGCAAAAAGTGTGACTGATGTCAAGTCTAGACAGACCAGAAGGTCTTTTGGATCCCTATATTTTGCCAGGTTGAATTCCTGGTAGCTCAATTTCTGGAGTCAGTCTGACTTTTAAGGAGCTCTCACCAGGCACCTGGTGACCTGCTAGTGGATTCCATGGAGACCACTAGCTAGGACAGCATGACCAAGCCTGTCCCACTTCTTTCAGAGATCAGCACTGCAAGGCAGGGATGCACTCATCCTTAAAGGATGACACCCTGGAGTTGGATGGCCTGCTAGGGGTACCTGCTTCAGGTGAATGCACTTCATGTCCACCCAGATAGCCAGATTGGCCTCTTAATGCTCCAGGCTTCACTTAATCTTGTCTTCTTGCAACAGAAATTTTATTTAAGAAAGAAAGCTGAAGAGCTCTAAAGGTATATCAGCTAAAGTATCCTTCTTGAGTAGAATGTACTTGAGAGATGGAAATATTCAGGATTCAAATATAATTCTGCTAAACCAGTTCAATTATGACTAAGTATCTAACTCACTACTTTGTGAACTGAAATAGAAATATCTTATAATTTTTCAAAATATGTATGTATTGATATTGGTACATCCTACTTATAGTGTGCCTGGTTTTAAAGACTAAACCCTTGAAATGGTTCTCATATATCGTATTAATAAACATCAGAGGCTATTATCCCATGTTAGAGGCAGCATCTATTCTTTCACTTCAATCAATCATTGAATAAAATATTTCTGCCTCAAAGTTGAACAATATTGTAAAAATACAGAAAAACAATCAAAACAAACAAAAACCTTACGTTGAATGAGATAGTTCAACAGAAAAGAAAAAGAAACAACAATGAAAGGCATTCTTAAAAGCATGACAGACACCCACAGTTTAGAAAATAATGTGGTGGTGATTTAGTCAGTAAGTCATGTCTGACTCTTGTGACCCCATGGACTGTAGCCTGGCAGGCTCCTCTCTCCATGAGATTCTCCAGGCAAGAATAATGGAGTGGGTTGCTATTTCCTTTTCCAGGGCATCTTCCCAATCCAGTAATTCAAACCCAGGTCTGCATTACAGGCAGATTCCTTACTGACTGAGCTATGAGGGAAACCAATAAATAATAGTCATTCTAATTTTGGATCCCCTACATGGGTCACAGTTTTGTTGTGGGGAAGAGGCTTACATAACTCAATGAAACTATGAGCCATGCTGTGCAGAGCCACCCAAGATGGACAGGTCACAGTGGAGAGTTCTGAAAAAATGTGGTGCATAGGAGGCAGGAATGGCAAACCCCTCCACTCCACGACCAGTATAAAAAGGCAAAAAGATATGACCCTAGAAGATGAGCCCTCCAGGTTAGAACGTGTCTAATATGCTATGGGGAAGTTGTTGTTTTTGTTAGTCAGTCGCTCAGTCACGTCCAACTCTTTGTGACACCATGGGCTGTAATATGCCAGGCTTCCCTGTACTTCACCATTTTCCAGAGCATTTTCGAACTCATGTCCATTGAGTGGGTGATGCCATCTAGCCCTCTCATCCTCTGTCATCCCCATCTTCTCCTGTCTTCAATCTTTCCCAGCATCAGGGTCTTTTCTAATGTGTAGGCTCTTCGCATCAAGTGGCTAAAATATTGGAGTTTCAGCTTCAGCATCAGTCCTTCCAATGAATATTCAGGACTGATTTCCTTTAGGAGTAACTTCGTTGATCTCCTTATAGTCCAAGGGACTCTCAAGAGTCTTTTCCAACACCACAGTTCTAAAGCATCAGATTTTTGGCTTTCAGCTTTCCTTATGGTCCAACTCTCAGAGTCATACATGATTACTGAAAGAACCATGGCTTTGACTAGATGGACCTTTGTTGGCAAAGTGATGTGTCTGCTTTTTAATATGCTGTCTAGGTTTGTCACAGTTTTTCTTCCAATTAGCAAATGTCTTTTAATTTCATGGCTACAGTCACCATCTGCAGTGATTTTGGACCCCCAAAATAAAGTCTGTCACTGTTTCCATTGTTTCCCCATCTATTTGCCATGAAGTAATGGGGTTGGATGTCACGATCTTAGAAGGCAGTTACTGATAGCTCAAGAAAGAATGAAGAGGATGGGCCAAAGTGGAAATGACACATAGTTGTGTATGTTACTGGTGGTGAAAGTAAAATCTGAAGCTGTAAATAACAATATTGCATAGGAACCTGGAATATTAGGGCCATGAATCAAGATAAACTGGATGTGGTCAAGCAGAAGATGACAAGAATGAACATGAGAATTTTAAGAATCAGCGAAGTGGGAATGGATGGATGGGAATTAATGGGTGTAAGTCATATACCATTATATCTATTACAGTGGGCAAGAATCCCTTAGAAGAAATGGATAGCTCTCATAGTCAACCAGAGTTTGAAATGCAGTACTTGGGTGCAATCTCAAAAATGACAGAATGATCTCAGTTTGTTTCCAAGGCAAACCATTCAATATCACAGTGATCCAAGTCTATGCCCCAACAAGTAATGCTGAAAAAGCTAAAGTTGAACAATTTGATGAAGACCTACAGGACCTTCTAGAAGTAACAACCAAGAAAGATGTCCTTTTCATCATAGGTGACTGAATGCAAAAGTAGGAAGTCAAGAGATATCTGGAGTAACAGGCATGTTTGGCCTTGGAATACAAAATGAAGCAGGGCAAAGACTAACAGAGTTTTGCCAAAAGAACACACTGGTCATAGCAAACATCTTCTTCCAACACAAGAGACTACTCTACACATGGACATCACCAGATGGTCAAAATCAAAATCAAATTGATTATATTCTTTGTAGCCAAAGAAGAAGAAGCTCTATACAGTGAGCAAAAAAAAAAAAAGACCAGGAGCTGACTGTGGCTCAGATCATGAACTCCTTATTGCCAAATTCAGAATTAAATTGAAGAAAATGGGGAAAATCACA
>SJYW01021267.1:138373-174590 GCA_006410735.1 Raphicerus campestris | reverse complement strand
GAAAAAAAAAAAAAAAAAAAAAAAAAGACCAGGAGCTGACTGTGGCTCAGATCATGAACTCCTTATTGCCAAATTCAGAATTAAATTGAAGAAAATGGGGAAAATCACAAGACCATTCAGGTATAACCTAAATCAAATCCCTCACAATTATACAGTGAAAGTGACAAATAGATTCAAGGGATTAGATCTGATAGTGTCTGAACAACTATGGATGGAGGTTCATGACATTGTATGGGAGGCAGTGATCAAGACCATCTTCAAGAAAAAGAAATGCAAAAAGGCAAAATGGTTGTCTGATGAAGCCTTACAAATAGCTAAGAATAGAAAAGAAACTAAAGGCAAATGAGAAAATGAAAGATATGCCTATTTGAATGCAGAATTTGAAAGAATAGCAAGGAGAGATAAGAAAAGCTTCTTCAGTGATCAATGAAAGAAATTGAGGAAAACAACAGAATGGGAAAGACGAGAGATCTCTTCAAGAAAATTAGAGATACCAAGGGATGGCCACAATAAAAAACAGAAATGGTATGGACCTAACAGAAGCAGAAGATATTAAGAAGAGGTGGCAACAATACACAAAATAACTATACAAAAAAGATCTTTATGACCCAGAGGGTGTGATCACTCACCTAGAACCAGACATCCTGGAGTATAAAGTCAAGTGGGCCTTAGGAAGCATCACTACAAACAAAACTAGTGGAGGTGATGGAATTCCAGTGGAGCTATTTCAAATCCTAAAAAATAATGATGTTAAAGTGCACACTCAATATGCCAGCAAATTTGGAAAACTCAGCAGTGGCCATAAGACTGGAGAAGGTCGGTTTTCATTCTAATACCGAGGAAAGACAATGGCAAAGATATGCAAACTAGCTCACAATTGCACTCATCTCAAACGCTAGCAAAGTAATGTCCAAAATTCTCCAAGCCAGGCTTCAACAGTATGTGAACTGAGAACTTCTAGATGTTCAAGCTGGATTTAGAAAATGCAGAGGAACCAGAGATCAGATTGCCAACATCTGCTGGATCATCATAAAGGCAAGAGAAGTCGGTTCATTAACGTAGAACTTACAGCCAACAGTCCTATAATTCATGCCTGGATGAAGCTTTTCTAATACATATATCTTAAATGTAAGACACACTATAGCCTTCTTGTGCTTATGAACACTAGACAGCATGTCAGCATTGTACCCAGGGACCATTTTAAACAAGAAGATTACCAAAAAAAGGCACAACAATGAAAAAATAAAACAAAAACACACTATCAGCTAAATAGATGATGAAAAGGACATCTGTTTGGAGTGTGAGTGCTGAAACAAGTGGGCAGAGTCAATGCTTATTTTGACCTTGGCTGAGAACGGGCACATGAGGAGACTCTGATTTTCATTACTCTGCACATGTCCACAAATGACCATGAAAGTACTGAGGGTGTAGATTTGAGGGCGATAAACATATTTCAGTGAGTAGGAAAGTTTGTATATAGGGGGGCCTGAAAATAATGAGGACCAACTCTACATACATTAATGAAATTGCCCTTCTATATTTCCCAGAGTAGTTTGAATTTAAATTACTTCTGATACACAGATGTCATCATTGAGCACACTGAGTTTAAGACTTTGGTATTAGCATACATTTCTTAAAATACTGACATGCATTTTGCTGAATTTGCCCTCTCTTTTCATCCACCTCATAGATTATGGCAGCGCATTTCTCTGTAGGCAGCTTTGTTAGCTTTATTCATTTTTGCCTGTGGAGTACATATTGGTCTAAAGAATATTAGTTTCTCTAATGAGAAAGGGAAAGATAGACCCACCTGAATGCAGAGTTCCAGAGAACAGCAAGAAGAGATAAGAAAGCCTTCTTAAATGAGCAATGCAAAAAATAGAGGAAAGCGATAGAATGAGAAACACTAGAAACCTCTTCAAGAAAATTGGAAATATCAAGAGAACATTTCATGCAAGGATGGGCACGATAAAGAGCAGAAATGGTAAGGACCAAACAGAAGCAGAAGAGATTAAGAAGAGGCAGCAAGAATACACAGAAGAACTATACAAAAAATGTCTTAATCACCCAGATAACCATGATGATGTGGTCACTCAGCCAGAGCCAAACATGCTAGAGTATGAAATCTAGCAGGCCTCAAGAAGAATTGTCACGAACAAAACTAGGACACGTGATGGAATTCCAGCTGAGCTATTTCAAGTCCTAAAATATGATGTTGTTAAAGTGCTGCCCTCAAATTGTCAGCAAATTTGGAAAACTCAGCAGTGGCCACAGGTCAGTTTTTATTCCAATCGCAAAGGGCAATGCCTAAGAAGGTACAAACTACCATACGGCTGAGCTCATTTCACATGCTAGCACGGCTACGCTCAAAATCCTTCAAACTAGGCTTTAGCAGTGTGTGAAGTGAGAACTTCCAAATATATAAGCTGGTTTTAGAAAAGGTAGAGGCAAGTGAAAATGAAAGTCACTCAATTATGTCCAACTCTGTGACCCCATAGTCTGTACAGTCTATGGTATTCTCCAGGCCAGAATACTGTAGTGGTAGCCTTTGCCTTCTCCAGGGGATCTTTCAAATCTGAGCATCAAACCCAGATGAAGAATCAATCTGCCACAGTGCAGGCAGTTTCCTTACCAGCTGAGTCACAAGAGAAGCCTGAGAATACTGGAGTGGACAGCCTACTCCTTCTCCAGAGGATCTTCCGATTCCAGGAATCAAACCAGGGTCTCCCACATTGCAAGTGGGTTCTTTACCAACTGAGCTATCAGAGAAGTTCAAAGGTAGAAGAACCAGAGATCAAATTGCCAACATTTGTTGGGACATAGAGAAAGCATTTTCAGCAAACCATCTACTTCTGCTTCATTGATTCCATGAAAGTCATTGACTATGTGGGCCACAACAAAATGGAAAATTGTTAAAGAGATGGGAATACCACACCATCTTACCTGTCTCCTGAGAAATCTGCATGCAGTCAAGAAGCAAAAATGGACTGGTTCAAAACTGGCAGGGGGAAAGGAAGACAAAACATATATATATATATATATATATATATATCCCTTCTTATTTAATTTATATGCCGTGTACCTTGTGTGAAATACTGTACTAGATGAACCACAGGATGGAATCAAGATTGTCGGGGAAATATCAGTAACCTCAGATATGCAGATGATACCACTCTAATGACCGAAAGTTAAGAGGAATTAAAGAGCCTTTTGATGAGGGTGAAAGAGGAGAGTGAAAATGCTGGATTAAAATGCAACATTCAAAAAACTAAGATCATGGCATCTGACCCCATTATTTCATGCAAATAGATGTGGAAATGTTGGAAACAATGACAGATTTTCCTTTCTTGGGCTTCAAAATCATTGTGGATGATAAATGCATCCATGAAATGAGACACTTGTTCCTGGGAAGGAAAGCTATAACAAACCTAGACAGTGTATTAAATAAAATTCATAACATCACCTTACCAACAAATGTCCTTATGGTCAACAAATATCCTTACATGAAAACCACACACAGAAAACTAACCAAACTGATTACATGGACCACAGCCTTGTCGAACTCAATGAAGCTATGAGCCCTGACCCAAGACAGATGAGTCATGGTGGAGAGTTCTGAGAAAATGTGATCCACTGAAGAAGTGAAGGGCAAATCACTTCAACATTCTTGCCTTGAGAACCCCATGAACAGTATGGAAAGGCAAAAAGATATGACACTGAAAGATGAACACCCAAGGTTGGTAGGTGTCCAATATGCTACTGGAGGACAGTGGAGAAATAACTCCAGAAAGGATGAAGAGATGGAGCCAGAGCAAAAACATCACCCAGGTGTAGATGTGGCTGGTGATGGAAGTAAAATCTGATGCTATAAAGAACAATACTGCATAGGAACCTGGAATGTTACATCCATGAATCAAGGTTGGAAGTGTTCAAACAGGAGGTGGCAAAAGTGAACATCACATTTTAGGAATCAGTGAACTTAAATGGACAAGAATGGGTGAATTTAATTCAGATGACTGTTGTATCTATGACTGTGGGCAAGAATCCCTTAGAAGAAACTAGAAGCCCTCATAGTCAACAAAAGAGTCCAAAATGCAATACTTGGGTGCAGTCTTAAAAATGATAGAACTATATAAAAGAGATCTTAATGGCTCAGATGACCATGGTGGTGTGAATACTCACTTAGAGACAGACATCCTGCAGTCTGAACTCAAGTGGGCTTTAGGAAGCATCACAATGAACAAAGCTAGTGGAGCTGATGAAATTCCAGCTAAGCTATTTCAAGTCCCCAAAGATGATGCTGTTAAAGAGGTACAGTCAAAATGCCAGAATATTTGGAAATCTAAAAAGGAGGCTACAAGACTGGAAAAGATCAGTTTTCATTCCAATCCCAAAGAAAGGCAATGTCAAAGAATCTTCAAACCACTGCACAACTGCAGTCATCCCACACACTAGCAAAGTAACGCTCAAAACTCTCCAAGTGAGATTTCAATAGTACGGAAATCAAGAACTTCCAGATGTTCAAGCTGGATTTAGAAAAGGCAGAGGAACCAGTGATCAAATTGCCAACATCCATTGGATCATCAAAAAAGCAAGAGTTCCAGAAAATTATCTGCTTCTGCTTTATTGACTACACCAATCCTTTCACTGTGTGTGTCACAACAAATTGAGGAATATTCTTAAAGAGATGGGAATCCCAGATCACCTTACCTGCCTCCCGAGAAACCTGTATTCAGGTCAAGAAGCAACAGTAAGAACTGGACATGGAACAATGGACTGTTTTCCAAATTGGAAAGGAGTACTTCAAGGCTGTATATTGTCACCTTGCTTATTTAACTTACATGCAGAGTGAAATGAAGTGAAGTCACTCAGTCATGTCTGACTCTTTGTGACCCCATGGACTGTAGCCTACCAGGCTTCTCCATTCTTGGGATTCTCCAGGCAAGAATACTGGAGTGAGTTACCATTGCTTTCTCCAAGGGATCTTCCTGACCCAAGGATCGAACCCAGGTCTCCTGCATTGGAGACAGACACTTTAACCTCTGAGCCACCAGGGAAGCCCTACATGCAGAGTACATCATACTAAATGCTGGGCTGGATGAAGCACAAGCTGGACTCAAGATTGCACAGAGACATATCACACATCTTAAATATGCACATGACATCACCCTTATGGCAGAAAGTGAATAGGAACTAAAAAGCCTCTTGTTGGAAGTGAAAGAGGAGAGTGAAAAAGTTGGCTTAAAACTCAACATTCAGAAAAGTAAGATCATGGCATCTGGTCTCATCACTTCATGGCAAATAGATGGGGAAACAGTAGAAACAGTGAGAGATTTTATTTGGGGCGCTCCAAAATCACTGTAAATGGTGACTGCAGCCATGAAATTAAAAGATGCTTGCTCCTTGGAAGAAAAGTTATGACCAACCTAGACAGCATATTAAAAAGCAGAGACATTACTTTGACAACAAGGGTTCATCTAGTCGAAGTTTTTGTTTTTCCAGTAGTTATGTATGGATGTGAGAGTTGGGCCATAAAGGAAGCTGAGTGGTAAAGAATTGATGCTTTTGATCTGTGCTGTTGGAGAAGATTCTTGAGAGTCCCTCAGACTGCAAGGAGATCCAACCAGTCCATCCTAAAGGAAATCAGTCTTGAATAAGGACTGATGCTGAAGCTGAAACTCCAATACTTTGGCCACCTGATGCAAAGAACTGACTCATTGGAAAAGACCCTGATGCTGTGAGAGATTGAAGGCAGGAGGAGAAGGGGACGACAGAGGATGAGATGGTTGGATGGCATCTCTAATTCGGACATGAGTTTGAGCAGGTTCTAGGAGTTGGTAATGGACAGGGAAGCCTGGTGTGCTACAGTCCATGTGAGCACAAAGAATTGGACACGACTGAGTGACTGAACTGGACTGTCCTTATAGTCAAAGGTATGATTTCTACAGTAATGTACAGAGGTGAGAGTTGGACCATAGTGAAGACTGCACATCAAAGAATAGATACTTTCAAATTGTGGTTCTGGAGAAAAAACCTGATAGTTCCTTATACTGAAAGGAGATCAAATCAGTCATTCCTAAAAGAAATCAACTGGGCGTACTCATTGGAGGG
This sequence comes from Raphicerus campestris, assembly GCA_006410735.1. Classification (NCBI taxonomy): domain Eukaryota; kingdom Metazoa; phylum Chordata; class Mammalia; order Artiodactyla; family Bovidae; genus Raphicerus; species Raphicerus campestris. The sequence goes on along the minus strand of SJYW01021267.1, from coordinate 168,479 downwards.
ACTGTTGCTGAAGCTGAAGCTGATGCAAAGAGCCAATTCATTGGGAAAGACCCTAGTCATGAGAAATATTGAAGGCAAAAGGTGAAGTGGACGGCAGAGGATGAGTTGGTTAGATAGCATCACTGACTCAACAGCCATGAAAGTGAGCAAATTCTGGGAGAGAACGAAGGACATGGAATCCTGGTCCATGGGGTCACAAAGAGTCAGACTCAACTCAGTGACTGAACAATGACAAGAATAAAAGTTTCTCTACACTTACATAGACAGAAAATGATGGATGATATGCCAGTTAAATAAGTAGCAGAATGTTAAGAATTACCACAGATAGAAAGAGCTGATCAACCCTGATGATAACTCCCCAAAACTTGGGGGAAAGAGGAATGAGAAATGATGGATTAGCTAACTGGCCTAAGAGAATGAGTATTTCTGCAGACACAATTTAGAGAACTTATGGATGCTAATAGTTCATACTATTAAATAAACTTTTGCAGATCAAAAATAGGCAGTTTTATATGGCTCCAGGTAATAATTAGAATCAGATATGATAAAGCATAACAAAGCAAATGGTAGATTAATGTAAGGTTCCAGTGGCTGGCATTTGAGTGTCAACTATCCATATTGATGGCTTCCAGGGAGATATTGAAAACAGAGAGAGTGGGAAGAAGGAGGGTCTTTGTTTTTGTATAAAATATAAACAGTCACTACTCACATACTCACTACTATGTTACTGAATCTTCTAAGCTACAGCTCAAATTTCTGCTTCAGTGACTGAGTTGTTAATGGGAAAGACATGTGAGGGGTGTCTGGAAACAACTTGTGATAACTGTGTTATGATGATGGTGAACCTTCGCCTTTAATGGATGTCTTGACCCCAGGGGAGTAAATTTATAAGTTGGGAGATGGATAGCATGTAACCCGGTATGGTCTCATTTATTTAAAAAAGCTTTATATACCTACATTTGCAACCACAGGTGAGAAGTCATCACCAGCATTGAATAAGTGTCTGTGATAGTTAAAGCATCATTTTAAGGTCTTGGAAGGATACACTGAAGCCTAAGACATGACTGTACTCCTTTGAGATTTTAGATTCTGGTTGTAAACATGACATATGTTACAAGAAAGGAGACATGAATACACTTTTAAACAATTTTTATATTAGGATATAAGGGTGGCTCAGACAGTAAATCTGCCCATGATGCAGGAGACCTGGGTTCAATCCCTGGGTTGGGAAGATTCTCTGAAGAAGAGTATCACAACCCACTCCAGTATTCCTGCCTGGAAAATCCATGGACAGAGGAGCCTGGCAAGCTACAGTCCATGGGGTTGCAAACAGTCAGACACAACTGAGCAACTCTCTCACACACATAAAACAAATATTTATTATTATTATTATTGTTAAATATTACACTACATGAAATTCAGTCTCTTGCTGTGGAAGGTGATTTCATGGCTCAGTTGCAATGGTTACCACACTGTGTGGGCTGCTCATGTATTCTGCTCCCACGAAGTCTCCAAGTTAGTGGATTAGTGGAAAGAACTGGGTCTGGACATCCAAGAGGCCCTTCTTACCCAGTCAGTACCTAAACCAACTAAGAATTAAAGAACACCATGTTTTTGTACAGTACAGCACAAGCGCTGAGGAATGTAGCTAAAATCAGTGGTTGAGAGGGCTTATCAAACTGCCCCAGGGTGAGACACACATGTCTCCAGGCATCTTCCTGGGTGACAGAGAAGGAGAGGAGATGCTCCCCACCAGCAAGCCCACTTCACAAGGGAAAGGAGAGGACTGTCCAGTCTGAGCATCTGGATTTGTTCTCCTGCAATTAGGAGTCAGAAAAGCCCTCTCTTGGAGACTAAGTGAGTGGGAATGGAGGAGGTCACTCTGGCCTGGTACACAAATCCACAGGGCACAAACACCAATGTGAGCAGAAGGGGGATCCAAAGGGCACAGTGCCTAAAGCCTTAGACAATTTTAGTTTCTGTACATTGCAAACAGTCATAGACAGAGGGACAAAAATATAATTCAGGATCAAAATTCAAGAGCAATAAGAAGAATGCTGATTTGGACACAGTTGGCCAAACAAACCTTAAAAGTTACCAAAATAATAATCCAGAGTTGAGCTTTCAGGGATAAAATTCTGCTCAGTCACTTGCCCTTTAATGAAATGCAATTTCCAATTATCTCTAGGGTCCTGAGTTGTCAATATGTAACAGTACTTCGAGTTAAAATGCTAATTTTCATACATAAATCATGGAAGTGGTGGCAGAAGAACCATGAGCTCTGTAATTGCTGCTTACAGGATAATTAAGAGATTAATATTGTGAAAGTTAATTGTAAATTTTATTAATTAATTTTAACAGCCCTGTGATCCTTCTGGAATTGATATCTGATGAGAGCACAGTCCCTAGAGAGCCCCTTGGAGAAAAAGCAGAGTTGGCCTGAAGCTTGCCTGTGCACGGAAGTGCTCTTTTGGGTCGAACACTGATTCAGGACTCACAGGAAGGACTCAGTATATCTATGCAAATGCCATGGATTCTTGGGCTCCTTGGGCAGGGATGAAGGTGGACAAGGATCAGCTTCTCTCAAAGTAGGCTGGTGGCAATAAAAGGTTCTTACGGCCCAAGAGGCAAGCTGCTTTGTAAAACTTATTAGGCTTATGTTATACAAGTAGCAATTTCTTTAGCAAAATCATGATGATCTTTCCTAAATATAAGACCTGATAATATATCTACTATCCAGATTAATAATGTCTTCTGGCCCATTTCTAATATAATTTGGATGTCTATGGCACAAAGAATCAGTTTAATGCTGAAACTCAATGCTCTGTCACAGGTCACAAGCCCAGGGTCTGCCCGGGTGATTCAAAGCATCCCCACTGTGGTATGGTCCGTGATCTGTCTTACTCCCAGAAATTCAGAAATTAATAAAATATGGGCTTTGTTTGAGTTTTTTTCTTCCAGATTAAGAAATACCTTTAGTTTTTCATTTTTTTAATGAAGAAATATCTGTTGGCAAGAAAAATGTTTGAGACATCACTAGGGAGAAAAAAGAATGTATTACTATGAAGCAGTGCTTCAGGCCTGGCTATCATATATCACATAAACATATTATCTGAGAGAAGCAACTTTCAGATGTAATAATCCAGTCATTTAACTGAGCCTATGTGTTAAAGTGACCATTTTGAGGGTAAGGTTCTGGAAAAAGATGAACTTTCCCCAACAAATAGGACCTGAGATTGGTATGCTAGTGGTCACCAGGATCACCTCACATTTAGTGATTTGCTCAAAAGATTCACAGAACTCAAAAGGATTCATTATACTCAGTCATGGTTTATTACTGTAAAAGGACACAGATTAAAGTCATTCAAGGGAAAGGTGAGGTCCATAAAGAAAGGCAAGATTCCAGTTGTCCTGAAAAGTTCAGGACAGTTCAGTTCAGGTCCAACTCTTTGTGACCCCATGAATTGCAGCACGCCAGGCCTCCCTGTCAGAGAAGGCAATGGCGCTCCACTCTAGTACTCTTGCCTGGAAAATCCCATGGGAGGAGGAGCCTGGTAGGCCGCAGTCCATGAGGTCGCTAAGAGTTGGACACGACTGAGCAACTTCACTTTCACTTTTCACTTTCATGCCTTGGAGAAGGAAGTGGCAACCCACTCCAGTGTTCTTGCTTGGAGAATCTCAGGGACAGGGGAGTCCCATGGGCTGCCATCTATGGGGTCACACAGAGTTGGACATGATTGAAGTGACTTAGCAACAGCAGCAGGCCTCCCTATCCATCACCAGCTCCCGGAGTTCACCCAAACTCATGTCCATTGAGTTAGTGATACCACCCAGCAATCTCATCCTCTGTCGTCCCCTCTTCCTCCTGCCTCAAATCCCTCCCAACATCAGAGTCTTTTCCAATGAGTCAACTCTTCACATGAGGTGGCCAAAGTATTTGAGTTTCAGCTTTAGCATCAGTCCTTCCAAAGAATACCCAGGACTGATCTCTTTTAGAATGGACCGTTTGCAGCCCAAGGAACTCTCAAGAGTCTTCTCCAACACCATAGTTCAAAAGCATAAATTCTTCAGTGCTCAGCTTTCTTCACAGTCTAACTCTCACATCCATACATGACCACTGGAAAAACCATAGCCTTGATTTGACGAACCTTTGTTGGCAAAGTAATGTCTCTGCTTTTCAACATGCTATTTAGGTTGGTCATAACTTTCCTTCCAAAGTGAAGGTGAAAGTGAAGGTGAAGGTGAAGTCGCTCAGTCGTGTCCGACTCTTTGCAACCCTATGGACTGTAACATACTAGGCTTCTCCGTCCATGGATTTTCCAGGCAAGAATACTGGAGTGGATTGCCATTTCCTTCTCCAGGGGATCTTCTTGACCCAGGGATCGAACCCAGGTCTCCCCCATTGGAGGCAAACGCTTTAACCTCTGAGCCACGAGAGAAGCGTCTTTTAATTTCATGGCTGCAGTCACCATCTGCAGTGATTTTGGAGCCCCCCAAAATAAAGTCTGACACTGTTTCCACTGTTTCCCCAACTATTTCCCATGAAGTGATGGGACCAGATGCAGATCTTAGTTTTCTGAATGTTGAGCTTTAAGCCAACTTTTTTCACTCTCCTCTTTCACTTTCACCAAGGGGCTTTTTAGTTCCTCTTCACTTTCTGCCATAAGGGTGGCATCATCTGCATATCTGAGGTTATTGATGTTTCTCCTGGCAATCTTGATTCCAGCTTGTACTTCTTCCAGCCCAGTGTTTCTCATGATGTACTCTGCATAGAAGTTAAATAAGCAGGGTTACAATATACAGCCTTGACCTACTTCTTTTCCTATTTGGAACCACTCTGTTGTTCCATGTACAGTTCTAACTGTTGCTTCCTGACCTGCATATAGATTTCTCAAGAGGCAGGTCAGGTGGTCTGGTATTCCCATCTCTTTCAGAATTTTCCACAGTTTATTGTAATCCTCACAGTCAAAGGCTTTGGCATAGTCAATAAAGCAAAAAACAGATGAAAAGTGCATAATCTGCCCCAAAAGGATGGGTTACAACTCATGCAAAGTGTCACCAGCCAGGGATGCCCACACAACCTTTGGTTTCCAGTGCTTGCACTGGGGTCAGTCATGTAGGCAGATGGCAATGATAAGACTATGTCAGCTACTCAGTCTCCTGTAGAAAAGTCATATTGGCACAGCCTGGCCCTCTAACTCTGCCACACAAAAGCTCCAGAGGTAACACCCAGGAGCCAGCCTTCCGTGGCAGTGTGAGCCGGCTGAACTCACCCCTGTTGCAGAATTATTCACCCTCCCTGGAACCTGGTTTTCTTCCTGGGGAAATTAGACTAATGAAAATAATCATCATAATGGTTATTATGAGGATAAAATGTACATAATGTGCTAAGAACAGTTCCTAACCCGATAACAAGAATTCCATGTTATGGATATGGATATTCCATATCATTTTTAAAAATTTAATGTTAAAAAATATACCAGATACTTTCACATATGAGAAATGGAGTACACATGCATTCTTATTCTCCTTCTACTAAATACAACTAGAAATATGGACATATATGTGAAACAATTGCAAGAACAAACTGGAAAGAAAAGGTATACTGGCCAGGGACCAGGAGACTTAAGGACAATATGGTAGTGAGTTCTCTGGGCTTTCTTTCTGCCTCATACATCCCAGACTTGTAGCTGGTAAAAGCGAAAGAGTCACAAATCCCAATAGGAGTAGAACAACAGCAAAAAAAAGCTCAAATAAAGACTGCTTTATCTAGCCAAAGGAACTAGAAAGGGGTAGCCTAGGACAGAAAACATTTAGGCAATAACCACTATACTACAGCCAATATCTGCAGGCTCACATTCACCCAGGACACCAAAGGCCAACTGGGGAGCCTAAACCTGTAACAACACAGGATATAATGGGGGTCCAGCACCATTCTGGGGTGGTGTCAGAGAAGGCTGATAAGGAACTAGGGTGTTCATTTTTGTATGTAGTAATTAATGATTCCCCATTTCACATAATGTCAGTGGAGACCATATAAGGAGGCAGGACTTGCTGGCCATAATGTTGGTATGAAGCAACTCTCTGCTTCCAACTGGGGTGGGGTCAGAGGAAGCCTGGTGGAGAGCCAGATCTTTCGACAGTTCCCAGTGGTAGAGAACACACTATAAATGGAGACTACATGGATAGTAGCAGTGAAGGCACTCTGGTGCATTCCAGGCATGGTGACATCCACAGACGTCTACTGGCAAGCTGCAACTCCCATCCAACCCCTCCCATAACAAGAAGGCACTCCTTCCCTCAAGTGTCAATGAAGGCTAATGAGGGGAGAGAGAAGCTGAAAAAAGAAACTCAAAAAAATGACTAGAAATATCCTAAATTTTGTAAAATCCATAAATGTGGAAATACATGAGGCTGTACAAACCACAACTAGGGTAAATCCAAAATAATCTACATAAAGATCCATCATGGTCAAACTTGTTACATACTTATGTGGGAAAACCACTTTGAATGACAGTGGAGTCCTCTAAAAAAACTATGGAGGCCAGCAGGAAGTGGTAAAACATTGTTTTATATTAACCTATAATTTTATAACCAGAAAAGATGACAGAATTACCCAAAAATCCTCATCCCAAAGTGAATAAAACACTTGTATTTTTTCGTCCTCATCTGAATCAAAGTCCCCATTTCCTGCCCCAGGCTTCATCTCTTGCTAGAATTAATGACAATACAAACATTTAGACACTGTAGAAGGAACAAGCTATTAGTCACAGTGGCATATTTACTCAAGCTCTGTGGCCCCCACATGGAGGTCACAGAGCAACTTGACATTGGAACATTTCCCGAAGTTGGAGATGACTTTCAATCTTGTTGTTGTGTAAAATTGTGCTATTTGTAATTTACTGGGTTAGCCAAAAATTCAATTGGATTTATCTGTAGCATTTTATAGAAAATCCAAACAAACTTTTTGACCAACCCAATATATGGCATTGATTTTCTTTTGTGAAAAAACCCTTTAAAAAATCTTTTATTTATACCATATTTTACTTGCACTTTCTTACATATATACTTTCAAAATATAGCATGTATGTTGAGAAAATCTTAAATATCTGGACTAGTCTACACTGAAGAGCTGTGCTAGCCAACATTAACCACATATAGCTATTTAAATTTAAAAGTAAAATCAAATTCTGTTCCTCCATTGCACTAGGTACATTTCAAGTGAAGTGTTCCATGTGGCTGGTATCTCTAGTATTGACATTTTAGACACAGAACATTTCCATCATCAAAGAAGTCCTGTTAACAGCACCAGTTCAATTCAAATGCTATTTTTATTTTGGGGGCATATTTCTATTCTTGTAAAACTGTTTTACATGAATAGTGAACTGTGGAATTATGTGTTACAAATGTATATTCAAGTTATCACATAGAACAAATCCAGTTTTGCTTCAACATTCTACGTCTTTTCTTAATCTCTTAGTCTCTTTGTCAGAGAGTTCATCTGTTCATTGGAAATTTTAGGTGCCCAGAAGATGAAGATCCTTTTACTTTAAGGAAGAAATAAAAATAAAGCATTAGAAAATTTATAATATAAAGTATAGATTTGACTAAAATATCCCTACCCCAGTGTGTGCGCACACACACACACATACACACACATAAATAACATCAATCACAATTCAAGGTCCCCAAAGTTATCTATGTGCTTTGTTTAACTGTTAATAACTAAACAAGTATACTTGCAATGAAATCACCAAGATTAATTTAAATAATTAATTGCAGCTATTTCTATGTCAAGACATCTTTTGCTCAAGTGACAAAATACTCATGTAAAGATGGTGATATTGGGTTATTGGCATCAAGTGTAGGCCTAGAGTAAGAAAATAGTCCCAAATTCAGGAAACTGTTGGGCAAATAGTAGTATGTGACTTGTTGTAAGCAGGAAATCTTTTAAACAATTGAAGCTGTAGAATCAAGTCTAAAAAATGTACTACATCCTTATCAGGAAATGAAGAGGCCATGCTGACTGACACTTCCCATCCAGTACTGTACCAGGGTACCAACACTCACTTCCAATAAAGGGATTATCCATGACTTCCTTTTGGTTGGGTCTGTGATGCCCAAGTTTTCATGTGCTTATGACTCACACACAGAGCTTGTTAAAATCCCAATGCCTGAGCTCTATCCTAAAGATACTGATTAATTGAGTCAGGGTTGGATCAAAGAATCTGTATTTTGAAAAATACTCCATGTCATCAGATGCAAATATTCCATGAACCACTCTTTAAAAAGCATGAACCAATCCTTCATAGATTCTCCAATCTAATTTTTAAACTATTTCTTACAATGTTTAAGAACATGAGTCAGAGAATCATGCATCCTGGTTAAAATCTTACATCTCTATTTAGTCTTACTAACCTAGGATAAATTGCTTACTGCTTTCAATAGTGAGTGTATTTATCCTCAATATTGCTGTAATTACTCTTGTCATCACCACCTTTATGAACCTTACATGTGGCAGAAGAATGTCTTCTGGGCACCTGTGTGGCATCCTGTTGGATTAACAGCCCAATCCAATAACCACTACAGTCACAGAATTATTTCTTTTTTTTTCTGTAGCTTTAGAATCATTATTCTTTTCTCTTTCTCTCTTTCTTCCCATTCTTTCCTTCTCCCTCCCTCCCTTCCTTTCTTCCTCCCATCTGTCCTGATAGTTATAATCTGATGTTCATCCTTAAGACTATAATTTATCCCATAGTTTTTAAATATCATGTATATGTATCTTTTAAATTGAAATCAGAAGTTTTATTTATGGAACTTTTCAAGTGTACACATTCTAACTGTGGGTCATCGAACTAGGGTCATTTTATGGACACACATTTAAAGATTTGTTAAAATTGACACGACTCTCTTCTGCCCACAGTGGTGACCTGCCTGGTCATCCCACAAATGGAAAGTTACTCTAAGCACCTGATTGTAGCTCACAGACACTGGAGTGAGCACTGTAGTCACAGACCACCTTAGGAGAGCATCTTTTAATGTACTTTTAAGCACTGTATCTATATCTATAAGGTTAGTTTTTATTCAAGTTGCAGACTATGAAATTGATATGATTTTTATTTATTGAAAAATGTTTTCACTTCATTTTGTCTTTGTCAAAGGGTAATGTTTTTCATTTGCATATGGGTTGATGTGCCAGAATATTGAGTAATTCAATTAAACCTCATCCCAGGTAATTTTCAGTAGAGCAAATGCAAGAGAGATATGATATAAATAGCAAAGCCTGCTTGACAGTCTTTTCATTCTCTTTTAGTTGATATCAGGGTATAACAGCAGAGTTCTAATCTGTCAAAGCTACAAAGCATGGTAGTTTCTTCCTGTGCATATATTGTGTCAATATTCTACCAGAATAATATTAAAGAAGAAACACTCAGGACCCATGTGCTGATCCAAAGAGTGATCTAATGACCTGATCTAATGACCAACCACAAATAAATAAATAAATAAATTTTCTTATTTTTTCATGAGTAGTATTGACATTCATGTATTTAGTATTTCATTTCTTTATTCAATAAATTTGAATGTTTTATGTGCCATTTAAATATAACTGAAACAAAAACCTGACTCCTTGGATGTTCACAGTCCAGTCCAAGAGAGAAGCTACTGGACTTAAATGAAATGCAGCATGAAGCCCAGAGAACAACATGGATTCCAGATATCCAGATACTGTACTTATCATGCCAGGCACCTTGGCATGACTAGGCCTTTGCAGCCCCTTTCCGGGCCTCTGGGATAGATGGGTTTAAATTTGTTCTATGGCAACTAATTAACACAGGCCCTTTTCTCTGTGGTGTCCCTTGGTCCATTTTCTTTTATCAGACTTTTCACACTGCCCACAACTTTCCTCCAGACAAAATCAATCACTTGCTTCTCTGAACTCCCTAAACACTCAGAACATACCCCTCTTTTCAAAAATTTTAATCTATATTATAGTTGATTTACAACATTGTATTAGTTTCAGGTATACAGCAAAATGACTCAGCTAAATATAACATCCCATTTAGGTTATTACAGAACATTGAATAGAGTTCCCTGAGCTTTACAGCAGGTTCTTGTTTACTTATTTTACATATAGATGTGTGTGTATGTGTGTGTGTGTGTGTGTGTGTGTGTGTGTGTGTGTGAATCCCAAACTCCTAATTTACCCCCTGCTCCACTTTTCCTTTTTGGTAACCCTAAGTCTGTTTTCTGTGTCTGAGTCTATTTCATTTGCATCACATTTTTAGATTCCACATATAAGTGATATCATATGGTATTTGTCTTTCTCTCAGACATAAAAAAGAGTGAAATGCTGCCATATATGGACATATATGGACCTAGAGATGATCACATTAACTGAAATAAATCAGACAGAAAGAGTACACACCCCTTAAGAGCAGCCATCCCATTTTATTATAATTGTGGTTTATGTTTGTTTCCTATAGAAGAAAACCTCCGGGAAAAAAGAGACCAGCCATGCTATGTCCTTGCAGCCTTTGTAGGGCCTCACGATGTGTCTTAGCCTGTCCTGACTCGAGCAGCAAGACAGCCATCCACCACCACGGTTGCAGTTCACCCTCCCTGCCAGCCTCGTTGCCTCCTGCCTCTTTGTCTTTCTAAGTGATGCAGGGAGATTTTGCAACAAGAAATAATAACAGGTAGCCCTCTTGTGGATGAGTGTGAGATGAACCTCAATTCCTATTTTTGTGAGAAATAAGTAAGCCTTCTTGATAAGACATACCAATAACATTTTTCCTGCCACCACCCTGGGGCCGTCCTGCCTTTGTGTTTCAGCACTGACCCTCGCAGGAGATTAGGACATAGCCCATGAGGCCTGCCCCTGTTAGCTTGGTGGGTGTCTGAGTTTTCAGGTAAATGGAATGTTTTGGCTGCAAATGAGTTTTTCTGTGTTTTGGCAAGAAAACTCTCCATGGCTATGCTTCTGGCAAAGCAGGAACTGTGGTGGTGAGTAATAACTTCAGACTGTTAATCAATGCAATGCACAAAGTCCAACAGTTTCTCAAACCCAGCCCCAATCAGAGCTTTGTGTTATAAATCATCTGAGATTAAACTGAATGAAACACCAAATTTAAGTAGAGAACCCAGTCTGCTGGACCAAACTACCCCTAAAATACAGCATGAAAGTCCCACCTCTGATGCTCCAGGCTCATCTGTTATTCTTGAAGGTTATTTATAATACAATTCAAGAAACAATGTGCTTTAAAAAAAAAAAATTACCTTTAAGGCCTCTCTTTCACCTTTGGAATATCTCATGTTTTTATGTCATGGGGAAAAAATGGTTAGAAAAAAACTAAATTTTACCTTACAGATTCTGAGCATGTTTCGGTGTGAAAAGCAAATCATTTCACATTTTGAGCAGTAAAACGAATCTGAAGTCTGTCACACATGTGATTGTCTCCTAGGAGACCCACACGTAAATCATCACCATGGAGACCACTTGGGCCCTCACTCCTCAAAATCACAGACATGGATAATCAGCAGGGATTTGTTTGGGGGAGGAAAGACTATTACTACCAGCCATGCCTTACAAACCATGACAGAATTGTGTGCCAGAGGTGAGCTCTCAGCTACAGCCCCTGAAAGTGTGCTCTGGCAGTGGGAATAGGAAATCTCCCGGGCTGTGTTCTTTCTAGGGCCTGAGAGTAGATGGACCCAGGCTCAGAAACACAGAAGCACCAGAGGAGTAAGAAGGCAGCCAGCCAGCCCAGGGGAAAGCCAGGCTTTGGGAAAATGTCTGCCCAGAAGCAACCCTTTCTTTGTGGCCCCACCCCATGCAGCACCATGCTGGGGCTGGTTAAGCAGGAAAAACACGTGCTTTTCTGTTCTTCATCTAGTTTTCCTGAAACTCATTTTTTTAAAACCATAATCACAAAAAAAAATCACCACCAACAAAAATCTACAATTCTAGTAATCATATTCACACACAAGGGCTTCTCTGGTGGCTCAGCTGTAAAGAATCTGCCTGCAATGCAGGAGCCACAGGAGATGTGGGCGCAATCCCTGGATTGGGAAGATCCTCTGGAGAAGGAAACAGCAACCCACTCCATATTCTTGCCTGGAGAATCCCATGGACAGAGGAGCCTGGTGGGCTACAGTCCATGGTGTTGCAAAGAGTTAGACACGACTGAAGTGACTTAGCACATGCACACAGTAATCATATTAATTAGAGCGATCATTTCCTGGGTCTGTCCTTTATCAGAGCTGGGTCCAGGGCTGGGTCTTCAGACGTTCTCTTGCCAGACCTGAGAGCAGCCCACTCCAGCCTTCCCTCCACCTTCATCTTGGTGATCATGGTGCTTGCTGTACACTGGCCATACTGACAACATGATAATGATGCCAAGAAGTTTTGAAGATGTCTCTTGTGGGACTTGGAGAAGGCAATGGCACACCTCTCCAGTTCTCTTGCCTGGAAAATCCCATGGTCAGAGGAGTAGTTCATGGGATCTCGAAGAGTCAGACACAACTGAGCAACTTCACTTTCATGCACTGGAAAAGGAAATGGCAACCCATTCCAGTGTTCTTGCCTGGAGAATCCCAGGGACGGGGGAACCTGGTGGGCTGCCATCAGTGGGGTCGCACAGAGTCGGACACGAGTGAAACGACTTAGCGGCGGCAGCGGCAGCTTGTGGGACTAGTTAGATGTGCAGTGGCAATGTTGCCTAGTGACCACTCCTGGGGCCTGATTTGGTAGGCTCGAAGATACAGGAAAGGGAAGAAATGTTTGAAAAGACACAAGTCAGAGTTTTGGTCATTCTGTAGCAATCATGCCCATAATAATTCTCTTCAGATTTGGAGCAGCTGGTTTTCAAGTTTTATATGTAATATCAGGAAATGTGAATTCTGATCATCTGTCTTATTAATGTGATTTTGGATGCTGATATTATTTAAACATTATGTTTCTAACCCTTTTATAGTGTATTTATTCAGTGAAGACTTACGTCTTCCTATTCTCTTGAATCCCTAAGAACACTTTTTTAGATGGTATTCTTTGAGAATTCAGATGTAAAGTCAAATTGGAGAAAGGATGGCACATTTCTTTATTTTGAAGATAATGCAGGGGTCATAATAAACAATAAAAGCAAAATGAAAGTTTCTGTCAGCCAGGACAAGTTGAAAGGAGTATACAGAGTTGTGGGCTTCCCTGGTGACTCAGAAGGTAAAGAATTCACCTGCAGTGCAGGAAACCTGGGTTTGATCCAGGTCTGGGTTGATCCAATCTGGCTTGGGAAGATCCCCTGAAAAAGAGAATGACTACCCACTCCAGTATTCTTGCCTGGAGAATTCCATGGACAGAGGAGCCTGGGCGGGGGGGCTACATTCTGTGGAGTCGCAGAGTCAGACATGACTGAGTGACTAACACTTTCACTTTTTTTCACGTGCAGACTTGTAGCCCAGGATTACAGTCAATGGTGGTTGTTGTTGTTGCTGTTATAAAGCCATGAAGGACAGAACTCAGCTCCTCTTCTATAGTGCTTTCCAGATTTCACAGCCACTCCTGCCCACCACTAGCCACCTGGGCTTCTATGGGATTTCCTGTGCATCACACCCACTTACTCAGATCCAACTTCTCCTGGGTTAGTTGGGCATAAACTGCTTCTCCAGCTGGCCCAGAAGCTCCTTGCAGCAAATGTCTATGTGATTTACCTCCAAGTGCCTCGTTTTCATCCATTCATTCATTCAATATAAGTTTATCAAGCACCTGAGTACTAGTTGTTGAGGACATGGTGCTAAAAGAGACTGCTGGGATTCAGCCCAGTGAAAAAGTAAAAGTTCCAGAGGGGCCAGATGGGCTGCATGGAGAAAGCACTTACTCGGAGGGAAAATGCCCAGAGCCTAGATGGGGAGAGCTGCCCCAATGGACAGCAGAAGTTTAGCCCTGTGAAGTGACAAGCAAACAAAGCAAAGCAAAGCAAAGCATTTAGTCTCAGGGAAAAGTGAATACAAAGCCTAGGCAGGCAAATGGGTAGGGGTTGTTCTAGAAACTGAAGACAGGTAAATACAGTGGAGGTTGGTATGTGCAATGTGGGTGGATCCAGATCCTAAGACTCCTAAGGAGCTGTGACTCCACTCTAGGTGAGAAGCAGGCCAGCAGATGATGCTCACCAGGATGGCTGGCTGCCAAGACATTCACTCTAACTTTTTTGAAGATGTTGGAAGTAGGGGGGAATGGAACTCATTCTGAATAGGTGATCATGGTTTGACCGAGGTTGTGCCAGATTGTGAGGGTTTCTTGCTTCAGGTGGCTGTAATAAGGCCTGTCAGGGCCAGGAGGGGATGGTTAGAACTCAGGAGGAAATGGCATTACAGCACCAACTGCCAAAGTTTCTGGCTTCAGGGCTATATCTGAAATGGGGAAAGAATAGGACAAAGGAGTCACCCTGCAAGCGTGCTCTTTAACAGGAGCCCCAGGGCCCCCAAGGAGGATGCAGCAAATCAATCAAAGGCTGCTGGAGACTCCAATCTGTGCCATCTGTCCATACCTCCTCTGCTCCCTTTGAATGCTGGAGAAATAGCACTGTTACCAAACCAATCTTGGGTCTGCTTGGCCACCAACAGTAAAGCTGATCTGCTGACACTGGGTTGTGGGGAAGAAAACTGTGGTGTTTGTTGTAGGAGCCAAGCAAGGAGTCTAGGCATCTAGGGCTCAAAAGACCTGAACTTCCCAATGGCTTTCAGGGAAAGGTTTTTAAATGCAGATAAGGAAGGATTGTGGGGTGTGTGGTCAGTTACTGACATTCTTCTGACTGTTTGATGGTGAGGTAATCAGGAGTCAACATCATCAACCTTCTGTTCCAACTGGTTTGGGGTCTATGTGCTTGTGGGCAGCAAGCAGTTAAATTCTTCCACTTGGTGAGGGGGTTCAGTGTCCACAAAACAGTGCAAAGGATATGGCTCAGAATATTACCTATAGACACTGAGGAGGAACTAAAGATCTTTGAGTTTGTTTAATGGCTTAAGTATTATTTTATCTTGTTTGCTTGGCGGTTTTCCTTTCCCTCTGAATTTTCTTACTTCTCTGATTAAGTTTACTCTTTGGAACCTAAGGAAGACCTAGGAGGCTAAAGTTTTTCTATAGACAAGAGGTAGGTGGAGGATGCGTGCGAGGGGAATTTGTTTTGAGAAGTCCACATGGGGTCCTATTCAGTCACAGCATTGCCCCCTCATGTACCATAGTGCAAACCGAGGCACACCAGAGCTGTATTTCCCAAAGAGGGCTCCTTGGAGGTCTGTGCCTGGGAGGTGACCTCAGGGGAGAAGTGGTGTTTATAACCAGATAAGTTCAAGAGCATTTGGCAGAATTCTACACACATCTGATGTCCACCTCTTGGCGATGTACAATGCACTAGAAGACCAGAGACACAGGAATCCCTCAGTCAAATCTCCCCAACTTTCTTTACTCGGTATTTCTCAGATGCATTTGACTATGGGGTCAACCTTTTTATTACATAATAACATATTAGTAGTCCATACATTTCCTCCTAGATGATTCCATTATAGACTTTCTAGAGGAACTAAGATATATAAAGGGTTATTGAAGGAACACAACAGAGAGCAAAAAACAGAATCACTGGTAAAAAAAGTGAGGAAGGAAGAAAGAGAATGAATGCTTATATAAAATACATATAAACAGATCCACAGAAAGTATACATTTATTCTTACAATATTTGTGAGGTTGGCAGGACAAGAATTATCATGTGCCATTTACAGGAGGATGTGAAAGCTCAGGAAAGAACTGGTTTGCCTTGGGTGAAGTGTCTAGTAATAGCAAATGACCCTTGAATCTGATTCTAATTCCAAAGAAAGCTCTTCCACAATAGCAGACTGCTTCCACACATGACTGAAGTACATAAGGATCTCTTAGAAAATTGTCAGAAATAGCATTGAGCACGTCCATTGAACAATCTGGAAAGTAACTCCATCAATAAAATGGTATCCTTCACAGATAGAAGATGCTGTGTGTGTGAACAATGTCTCATGTGTTCAACTGGTCACCAAGTGAAGTCAAAGCATGTGTAAGATTCAATTTAAACAACTAGAAGTCATCATTACAGTACTCAAAGGCAACTAGAATGGAGGTTTTCACTAGCACAATCTTTGCTTTTAGGAAAACCTGTATCAAATTTGAGACTATTTTGTCTTTATGATTTAAGTTCATATTAGAAGGACTGCTGGCTCAGACAAATAAACATCATGCATCTTTTATAGCCCAATAGGGATGAAGTATCCCCAACCACATCTGGCTATTAGGATGGTTAAGAAAACAGCTCGAAACCAGATATCATTTGCCATCTATCTGTTGTTGGAATGGAATATCTAATGAAAGATCGCACTACTGTAAAATAACCCATAATCCATAATACTTGAAATTCAAAGAGAGCTCAAAGTTGGAAAGGAACTCATCAAGCATCTAACCAAGCTATTTTGATGTTTGTGAACACAGATTTTAAATAGAAATGAGTAAACAAAATCAGATAACAAGAAATGCAATAAAATAAAAATCCCACTTAAATCCAAGGACAAATATGTTTTCAGAGACTGAGGCACAAGGTTTACATATCAGAAGGGATATTAAGACAATAGAAAGTATCTTTTCAGACAAAAATTCTATGTCCTTGGTTTCAAGCAGCCACACTCAACTTGCCTTGTTGACTGCTGATTTTTACTCCTCTAAACATATCCCTGGCTCATTCTTTTCCTATATTATCCTTTAACCTTTCACTTTAACATTTTCCATCTCTTCTAACTTCCAATGTTCAAACTTGATTTAGAAAAGCCAGAGAAACCAGAGATCAAATTGCCAACATCCATTGGATCATCAAAAAAGCAAGAGAGTTCCAGAAAAACATCTAATTCTACTTTATTGACTATGCCAAAGCCTTTGACTGTATGGATCGCAACAAACTGTGAGAAATTCATAAAGAGATGGGAATATCAGACTACCTTACCTGCCTCCTGAGAAATCTGTATGCAAATCAAGAAGCAACAGTTAGAACAGAACATAGAAAAGAAAACAATTGTTCTAAATCAGGAAAGTACGACAAGGCTGTATACTGGCCCCTTGCTTATTTAACTTATATGCAGAGTACATCATGTGAAAAGCCAGCTAGTGAAGCACAAGCTGGAATCAAGATTGCCAGGAGAAATATCAATAACCTCAAATACACAGATGACACCACCCTAATGGCAGAAAGTGAAGAACTCCTCTTGATGAAAGCCAAAGAGGAGAGTAAAAAGTATGCTTAAAACACAACATTCAGAAAACTAAGACCATGGCCTCTGTTCCCATCACTTCATGGCAAATACATAGGGAAACAATGAAAACAGTGAAAGACTTTATTTTCTTGGGCTCCAAAATCCCTGCAGATGGTGACTACAGCCATGAAATTACACGACACTTTTGCCTTGGAAGAAAAGCTATGACCAACCTAGACAGCATATTAAAAAGCAGAGATATCATTTGCCAACAAAGGTTGGTCTAGTCAAAACTATGGTTTTTCCCATAGTCATGTATGGATGTGAGAGTTGGACTATAAAGAAAGCTGAGTGCTGAAGAATCAATGCTTTTGAACTGTGGTGTTGGAGAACTCTTGGGAGTCCCTTGGACTGCAAGGAGATCCAACCAGTTCATCCTACAGGAGATCAGTCCTGGATATTTATTGGAAGGACTGATGCTGAAGCTAAAACTCCAATACTTTGGCCACCTAATGTGAAGAACTGACTCATTGGAAAAGACACTGATACTGGGAAAGATTGAAGGTGGGAGGAGAAGGGGATGACAGAGGATGAGATGGTTGGATGGCATCACTAAAGTGATGGACATGAGTTTGAGCAAGCTCCGGGAGTTGGTGATGGACAGGGAAGCCTGGTGTGCTGCAGTCCATGGGGTTGCAAAGAGTCAGACACAACTGAGTGACTGAAATGAACTGAACGGAACTAATCTATTCTAACTTTTTATTACTGTTGGAGACTTTTAAGTGTCAAAGTCTCTATATCAGTTTCTCTTCAGTTCAGTTCAGTTCAGTCGCTCAGTCGTGTCTGACTCTTTGTGACCCCATGAATCTCAGCATGCCAGGCCTCCCTGTTCATCACCATCTCTCGGAGTTCACTCAGACTCACATCCATCAAGTCCGTGATGCTATCCAGCCATCTCATCCTCAGTCATCCCCTTCTCCTCCTGCCCCCAAACCCTTCCTGCATCAGAGTCTTTTCCAATGAATCAACTTTTCGCATGAGGTGGCCAAAGTACTGGAGCTTCAGCTTCAGCATCAGTCCTTCCAAAGAAATCCCAGGGTTGATCTCCTTCAGAATGGACTGGTTGGATCTCCTTGCAGTCCAAGGAACTCACAAGAGTCTTCTCCAACTCCAAAGCATGAATTCTTCAGCGCTCAGCCTTCTTCACAGTCCAACTCTCACATCCATACATGACCACTGGAAAAACCATAGCCTTGAGTAGACGGACCTTAGCTGCTTTGTAATAACATTTGTTTCATTCAGTTTTTGTGCCTAGAATTCTTTCTGATTATTCACTTACTCCTGAAATTATCCCTGTGCTATTTAGAAATTTGGTATCTTTAGTCCTTCAAAGTATCTTCTCTCATTTCTTCCTCTGGCATTCACAGATAATCAATTTTAAATGGTCCTACATACATGAGTGCCTTCTCTAAAAAGTACTTTCAGTCCCTGTCAAAGGTGTATATACAACAATGGGTGTTGCTATATCTGAAACACATTCAGATGGGGAAATGCATCCATAAGATAGGAAAAGCTATATAAATGTGAACAGATATAAGAATGAAGTCTAACCTGGGAGAAATTGAACACAATTGAAAGAATCCACAGTTCTGAGCTTCCAGGAGCTCACTGAGGTGTACAGGACTCAATCTGAGTGTAGTGATGGGAAATAGCATGACTTGACTGTGTAGAAAGACATATCCTACACTCAGAGATGAGGTTGGTCACTGGGTGCATTATACATCATGGCAGATGTGGAGATGAGACAGGGAGTAGTATGTAAATTGAAATATCATGTTTTGCCCATCCTCTGAGTCAGTCCTTTCCCACAGGGTGGAGTGGCAAGCAGTGGAGTAGGTGGCTGAATTTTCCTAACAGAGAAGAAATATCTCACCTTGCTACTCATTTAACTCTCCCTGCTTCAGTATACCCTATAGTGAATTGTTTTTTCAGAATCCACCATTAACCTGTTAAGCACAACCACTACAACTATCGAGCCAACATTTTCGGGACTGTAAGCTTCATGTGAAAATCTCTGACCTACAAGTATTTGGCATTTGTCTAAGTGAACAAACTGCATCAAAGGGAGTTTTCAGAAGAAAAGAGAAAATTTCAGATACCTCTTCATGCAATGAGTGCCAAATAATAATGGTCTGATTTAAATAAATACAGTCATCAGATAAGTGGAATATCCACATCATATACAAAAGGAATTTATGAAAAGCACTTCCTCAGTTATTTCCTATCACATGTATCAGTGTTCACCCGGCATATAAACTTGCCTCATTTATGGCTATGGGTACTACTGTATGCCTTTCACATCTCTCATTCTGTCATTGCCATAGTAACTAAAATACTTTAATGACAGCAAGCACAGGAAGACTAAAATAAAGTATTGAAAGGAAAAGGGATAAAGTATTATTAGGTTGAATGAATCTCAAGCTAAAAATATGCTTATGTGAAGAGCTATTGATTTTATTAATACAGATCTGAAGTGCCAAATTTATTTTTTAGCTGCCTATCAATACTACCAATGTTGAATTAAGATGCCACATATTTTTTCTTGAGGATCCACCTCTGAAAATTAAAAACTGTCTTTATTTATTTTTTCAAATGAAGCAATGACAGACTAGGACTACATTTTCATTTGATCCTCCTTTATTTTCCACGCAGGCTTAAAATGANTCAGTTCAGTTCAGTTCAGTCGCTCAGTCGTGTCTGACTCTTTGTGACCCCATGAATCTCAGCATGCCAGGCCTCCCTGTTCATCACCATCTCTCGGAGTTCACTCAGACTCACATCCATCAAGTCCGTGATGCTATCCAGCCATCTCATCCTCAGTCATCCCCTTCTCCTCCTGCCCCCAAACCCTTCCTGCATCAGAGTCTTTTCCAATGAATCAACTTTTCGCATGAGGTGGCCAAAGTACTGGAGCTTCAGCTTCAGCATCAGTCCTTCCAAAGAAATCCCAGGGTTGATCTCCTTCAGAATGGACTGGTTGGATCTCCTTGCAGTCCAAGGAACTCACAAGAGTCTTCTCCAACTCCAAAGCATGAATTCTTCAGCGCTCAGCCTTCTTCACAGTCCAACTCTCACATCCATACATGACCACTGGAAAAACCATAGCCTTGAGTAGACGGACCTTAGCTGCTTTGTAATAACATTTGTTTCATTCAGTTTTTGTGCCTAGAATTCTTTCTGATTATTCACTTACTCCTGAAATTATCCCTGTGCTATTTAGAAATTTGGTATCTTTAGTCCTTCAAAGTATCTTCTCTCATTTCTTCCTCTGGCATTCACAGATAATCAATTTTAAATGGTCCTACATACATGAGTGCCTTCTCTAAAAAGTACTTTCAGTCCCTGTCAAAGGTGTATATACAACAATGGGTGTTGCTATATCTGAAACACATTCAGATGGGGAAATGCATCCATAAGATAGGAAAAGCTATATAAATGTGAACAGATATAAGAATGAAGTCTAACCTGGGAGAAATTGAACACAATTGAAAGAATCCACAGTTCTGAGCTTCCAGGAGCTCACTGAGGTGTACAGGACTCAATCTGAGTGTAGTGATGGGAAATAGCATGACTTGACTGTGTAGAAAGACATATCCTACACTCAGAGATGAGGTTGGTCACTGGGTGCATTATACATCATGGCAGATGTGGAGATGAGACAGGGAGTAGTATGTAAATTGAAATATCATGTTTTGCCCATCCTCTGAGTCAGTCCTTTCCCACAGGGTGGAGTGGCAAGCAGTGGAGTAGGTGGCTGAATTTTCCTAACAGAGAAGAAATATCTCACCTTGCTACTCATTTAACTCTCCCTGCTTCAGTATACCCTATAGTGAATTGTTTTTTCAGAATCCACCATTAACCTGTTAAGCACAACCACTACAACTATCGAGCCAACATTTTCGGGACTGTAAGCTTCATGTGAAAATCTCTGACCTACAAGTATTTGGCATTTGTCTAAGTGAACAAACTGCATCAAAGGGAGTTTTCAGAAGAAAAGAGAAAATTTCAGATACCTCTTCATGCAATGAGTGCCAAATAATAATGGTCTGATTTAAATAAATACAGTCATCAGATAAGTGGAATATCCACATCATATACAAAAGGAATTTATGAAAAGCACTTCCTCAGTTATTTCCTATCACATGTATCAGTGTTCACCCGGCATATAAACTTGCCTCATTTATGGCTATGGGTACTACTGTATGCCTTTCACATCTCTCATTCTGTCATTGCCATAGTAACTAAAATACTTTAATGACAGCAAGCACAGGAAGACTAAAATAAAGTATTGAAAGGAAAAGGGATAAAGTATTATTAGGTTGAATGAATCTCAAGCTAAAAATATGCTTATGTGAAGAGCTATTGATTTTATTAATACAGATCTGAAGTGCCAAATTTATTTTTTAGCTGCCTATCAATACTACCAATGTTGAATTAAGATGCCACATATTTTTTCTTGAGGATCCACCTCTGAAAATTAAAAACTGTCTTTATTTATTTTTTCAAATGAAGCAATGACAGACTAGGACTACATTTTCATTTGATCCTCCTTTATTTTCCACGCAGGCTTAAAATGAAATCAAACATAACTCTAACATGGCTATACAGTCAGATTTATCTGTCTGGTGGGGCTAGAGTTTGGGGGCAATTTTTGAATGAGGAAATGGAAGTAAAAATAGTTTCAGCAAGGTAATAGCATAAGATGTGTCAAAGGAGTAAAAAAAAAAAAAAATGGGCAGCCTGGATGGGAATAATGCAAGGAAGAATATAAAAGGAGGATAGGATTGTGGAAAAGGAGAGTGTGATGGAGAGAAGGCCCCAAGGACTTTTTATCATGTTCACCTCAACCAGCTCAAATGTTGCCTACTGACAACTGACATGGCAATGACTTTCCAGGAAGCTCCCAGGAGGCTCAGAAAGTGGCAAGGCAGCCTACAGGTTCCCTACATGTTATATGTACAATTCCATGATGAAACCCAGGTCTGTGTGGGTTCTTATCACTGTACCCAACACAAATCCAAGTCCTAGGTTTTCAGTTTCCATGGCCTAGAGTAACATGACACAGTAGAGAGTGCTAATGGATAGAAAATCCATTGCCTGCCAAGCCCTGAACATGATATGGAGTACCTCTGAGATTATTTTCATCTAGAAATGGGAGATATTCTAATAACTGCCTAGTTGAGTACACTGCAACAAGGCTTACATGAAATATTATTTGTAAAAGCCCTGGCCCCACTGAGCCTGTCTCAGCAAAAGCTCCTTTCCTCTGAGTTTTATAGGGACAGTCTCCCCTCTGCCTCCTGGTCATGAAACCCTGCCACAAATTCAAGTAACATATATTGAAAATCCCTCCTCTGGCCCCAGTGAACACTCATCTGACACTTTCCCAAATCCACACCACTCTCATGGCAATTAGTCTGGATGTACCCACTATAGCTAATACTGACTTTTATCATTTGGTTAAGGTGGTGGTTTGTTGATCCCCCAATGTTAACAGTACATTCTCCCACTCAGAATTTGTAAAAATCTGAAGGGATAATACTTTGTCACCATTAAATACACTGCTGTCCCCAAATTTTTCACATAACAATTTCAGTATGCATCAATAATTCTTACCAGAACTAATCATTACATTTGGATTTGCAAAATTATGATTTTTGCATTCAGTTATTCTTTCTGCATTTATTAGGTAATCTTCTGTAAAGAAGAGCTTTCCTTTTTTTCTCTTTTTTTTGGAATATTATTTCTGAATTCATGAATTTGTATTTATTTAATGTAGTTTTAGTCATTATGGCTGTCATCTTATCTTGATGGATAAACTATATCTATATCTGTGTCTATCTATGCCATAGAATATTATGCAGCCTTAAAAAGAAAGGAAATTCTGACACATGCTATAACATGGATGTAGCTTGAGGACATTATGCCAAGTGATGCAAGTCAATTACAAAAGGACAAATACTGTATGATTCCACTTGTATGAGGCACCTCAAGCAGTCATCACATTGATAGAGGCAGAAGGTAGAATGATGGATGTCTGCAGGAGCTGGGGGCAGTGAGAAATGGGGAGTTTTTATTTAATGGGCACAGAGTTTTAGTTTGGGAAGATGAAGAGTTCTGGAAACGGATTCCAGTGGCAGTTGCACAACAATGTGAATGTACTAAATGCCACTGAGAAGTACACTTTAAGATAGTTAAAACGGTAAGTTTTATATTATATGTGTTTAACCATAATTTTTTAAAAATAGGAAAGAATAAAATTTATCAAAAATATAGTATCATGGAACAGCCATCTGTTGTGCTCACTGACTGTGTGGGTCAGGAATTTGAACAGAGCAGGGCATCTGAACACAAGGATGGCTCATCTCATTCAAAGGTTTGGGTCATCAGTTACATGTCTGATTGGTGATACTGGCTCTTGGCTGGGGGCCTTAGCTCCTGTCAGCAAGATCCTCTTCATATGATTCCTCTGCATGGGCAGGTTTTGGTTTCCTCACAGGATGATATTGAGGTAGGAGATAGATAGGCCCCTAGGCTGAGCTGCTGGAGTTTGTCAAGCTAGAGTAAATTGGTGTTTTATTTTCACTAGACAAAGTTAATGGCAAGATCTGAGCTCTGCTGGAGTAAAGAGATAAAACAACCACATCTATTACTCCTGAGGTCAAGGAAACGTCTCCAAATGCAGATGTGCAGGAAGGCTCCCAGGAGTCATAAAAGGAGAGGCATCATCTCATAATATCTGTGGTCATACTCTCTTTACCCTCTGCTCTGGGATCCATCTTGGCAAGAAGATACACACGCAGACTGGAAGGGTCCTAAGGTAGGTTAGAAGTGAGAAGTAGTGAGATGATTGGTAAGAGGAGAGCAAAGACCCAGAAGAAGGGCCCTCTGTAAGTGAATTAAATCACCTCTCTGGTGCCTTCCTCTTTCAGAGAGGCCCACGACAGCACTCTCCAGGTGTGTATTTCTGTCTCCTTTCTGTTTTAAATAAATAAACTCTTTCTCAGTGTTGTGCTGTGTCTCTAATAATATACTTGGTCTGCTTTCGCAGTTTTTGCCTCCTTGGAACAGTCTTGTTACAACAGGGCAACTTTGTTTCTCGCCATTAGCCCCTGGTGGTCTAGCATCTAGGACTCCTGGTTTTCATCCAGGCTACTCAGGTTCAGTTCTTGGACAGGAAAAGAAGATACTTCTTCAAGCAACTGCTTGTTGCTGTCCCACTTGACAGCATCAAGCACAAACATTAGGAGAGAAAGAGAAAGGCAGGCAGACACTTTATACAACCTAGCCTCAGAAGCCACATCGTCTGCTATGCTTGCATTCTCTGTAGGTTAGGGAAGTCACAATCACGGATCTGCATTCAAAGAATCAGAGACCCTTCTTCTCAGTAGGACTTTCAGCCACATTGTAAGAAGAGTCTAGAGCTTATGTAAGCGCTCACACACACACACACATGCATGCACACACATAGCTGTAATGAAAAATATTATTTGCCAGCCATAAGATGTGACTGTCAATTACATTCTCTTTGTTGCTCAAAGTGACCTAAACTCTGCAGTGTGAGTCCTTTCAAACCTGTGCGCACGTTATTCTGATAACACTGTGGGAGTCTTCGTGTTCTAGCTTGATTTCCAGCTCAACACAGTATCTCAGACTGGTTTTATCCTTTTTCTGGCGCAACCATGACTCAGCACTTCTCAAAAGAGAACTAGTTATTTTACGTGGAAAATCTAAGTACTGTGTATTTTTATTGCTACTGAGGTGTTGTTGCTTCTGCCCTTTCAATGGACAGAACTAAGAACACTTTTTTTAAACATGCATTCATACTGGTATTTCCAATTAAAATTTAATACCACAAAGTTTTTCCTTATCTTCTTTGTTTTATTTTAAATGTTAGATTAAAATGTTGGTTAAAATTTAAATTATAACACCAATATCATTGTTAATAATAAAACTACCAACTGAGCTTTAAATTTATTTTCAGCTCTCATTGCCTTTAAATACACCCTGATAAATACATTTAATCAGAGGATTTTATTAAGGATTACTTAACACAATATTTTCCCTACAACTTTATCAATTTGATATAAATTTAGATTTATTTGTTAGTGCTCAATATTAGGGTTTTTTGGTCTCTGATTTAAGTTATTGGAGACTTTATATATATATATGAATATATGTATATAAATACACACACGCATAGCTCAAAAGTTAAAATTGTCTAAAAGATTTCTCAGAGATGTCTTCCTCCCGACTCTATCGCCTTTACTCCTTTGCCAGCCACATCCTCTAGATATGTTCTTTTGTTTCTCCCTATTTTTTTTCTTATGAAATAATAAGCCCACACACTTTACCTTTTTACACTTTGATTTGACCTAGAAGATTGCACTGAGATGGCAGCATCACAAATGGAGGATACTGGCCACAAGACACACTATTTGAAGGAAAGCTATCTGGCTCAAAATAGCCTGGAGTTAAAACTCCCCTCTAGGTCTCCCCACCATTCTATATAGAATAAAGAATTTTCTCCTAGTAAGAAAGGAATGGACATTAAGATTGATTACATTCGGCTCCCAGCTGATCCCAGTCTCTGGCCAGTCTCAGGAATTCCTTGCCCCAGTTGTTGAAAGCTAACTAATAAAAAGTAATCAGGAGGAAAACCCCCCCCTCAAAAGGATGTCTCTCCTATATATATGTTTTCTAAGTGTGCCTACTCTCTTCTTGACTTAGCGCAGCAGCCCACTAGTCTGACTGCTGCCCCCTCTCCCTCATTAAAGGTGATAGGTTCCTGTAAAGTGCCGGTCTCCTTCTTTGTCTGAACCTTGCCTTCTCTAACCCCCTTACCTTACACTATTGAGAAGCCCTTCGGCAGCACCGGGCTTTGCACAAGCTTCTCATTCAAGTTGTGTTGTGCTCTGATGGGAGATCTCAGGGTTCGTCACTACAATGTAACCCATCTTGCTCTGACACCTTTTCAGTTCCCACCACATTACACACAGCATCCATCACACAGCACTTAGCACACCTGTGCTCCAGCCCATTCACTCACATATGAAATCCCTCATGGTTTCTTTTCTAGACTATTGAAGTAGTTCCTAATAAATCTTTTCTTTTAATTTTTATTTTATATTGGAGTGTAGTTGATCTAACAAGGCTTGATTCGTGTTCTTTTGCATATTGACATAATCTAAACACTACCTCTATTTCCCTAAACATAAAGACAGTGAGAATTTTTCTTCTTTTTTGAAGCCATTTGCTTGGTATTATTGCAATAGGGAAGGACAAATTTGACTCCACGCTGGATCTGATCTTTTAACTTTAACCCTTGAGCTCTATTGCTTGTGCTTAGTCATGCTGGATGTGTACCTTTTGTAACAGAATGTTGCCTATAGCCTGAAATATACAGGGCAGCCTATTCTTAATGATCTAAGCTTTCAGTTCAGTTCAGTTCAGTTCAGTCGTTCAGTCATGTCCGACTCTTTGTAACCCCATGGACAGCAGCGCACCAGGCCTCCCTGTCCATCACAAACTTCTGGAGTCCATGCAAACCCATGCCCATTGTGTTGGCAACGCCATCCAACCATCTCATCCTCTGTCAGCTCCTTCTCCTCCCACCTTCAATCTTGCCCAGCATCAGGGTCTTTTCCAATGAGTCAGTTCTTTACGTCAGGTGGCCAAAGTGTTGGAGTTTCAGCTTCAACATCAGTCCTTCCAATGAATATCCAGGACTGATCTCCTTTAAGATGAACTGGTTGGATTTCCTTGCAGTCCAAGGGAGTCCCAAGAGTCTTCTCCAACTCCAAAGCATCAATTCTTCGGTGCTCAGCTTTCTTTATAGTCCAACTCTCACATCCATACATGATTACTGGAAAAATCATAGCCTTGACTAGATGGACCTTTGTTGGCAAAGTAATGTCTCTGCTTTTTAATATGGTGTCTAGGTTGGTCATCACTTTCCTTCCAAGGAGCAGCATCTGAACTTTAAGAATCTTTTAGAGATAAAAAGTTGTAAAACATAGTATTAACACTGGTCTTGTTGGAGGTTTAAAAGAACCTACCTGGACAGCTGCAAAAAAAAATTCCCCTAACAAGAAGTTTGCAAAAACTAACCACATCCCTCCCTCATCTGGCCTTTAAGAGTGCTTTGCTGAAACCCTTCAGAGCATCTCAGACACGAACCACCTGTTTCCTTGCATGGCAGTGGAGTAAGCATTTCTACTTCAAATGCTACCATTTCAGTTTGTTTGGTCTAACTATGCATCAGGCACATGAACGTACATTCAATAATATTACTCCTCTCTACCATCTACCTCTCCAAAATCTTGGCATCCACCCATCCTCTTGTCTGTCACATTCACTCATTAAACAGGTTATCTCTTGGTCCACCATCTTCTTTTCCATCCACAGTGATAGAACCATCATTTTGGACACTTTCACTAGTTTCATGGATGAGCTCCCAAACCAAGCATCTTTCTTCCTTGAATTCCATATCCTAAATTTAACTTATATGCAAAGTACATCGTGAGAAATGCTGGACTGGAAGAAACACAAGCTGGAATCAAGATTGCCAGGAGAAATATCAATCACCTCACATATGCAGATGACACCACCCTTATGGCAGAAAGTGAAGAGGAACTAAAAAGTCTCTTGATGAAAGTAAAAGAGGAGAGTGAAAAAATTGGCTTAAAGCTCAACATTCAGAAAACGAAGATCATGGCATCTGGTCCCATCAGTTCATGGGAAATAGATGGAGAAACAGTGGAAACACTGTCAGACTTTATTTTTTTGAGCTCCAAAATCACTGCAGATGGTGACTGCAGCCATGAAATTAAAAGACTCTTACTCCTTAGAAGAAAAGTTATGACCAACCTAGATAGCATATTCAAAAGCAGAGAAATTACTTTGCCGACTAAGGTCCGACTAGTCAAGGCTACGGTTTTTCCTGTGGTCATGTATGGGTATGAAAGTTGGTCTGTGAAGAAGGCTGAGCACCGAAAAATTGATGCTTTTGAACTGTGGTGTTGGAGAAGACTCTTAGAGTTCCCTGGACTGCAAGGAGATCCAACCAGTCCATTCTGAAGGAGATCAGCCCTGGGATTTCTTTGGAAGGAATGATGCTAATGCTGAAACTCCAGTACTCTGGCCACCTCATGCGAAGAGTTGACTCATTGGAAAAGACTCTGATGCTGGGAGGGATTGGGGGCAGGAGGAGAAGGGGACGACAGAGGATGAGATGGCTGAATGGCATCACTGACTCAATAAACCTGAGTCTGAGTGAACTCTGGGAGTTGGTGATGGACAGGGAGGCCTGGCATGCTGTGATTCATGGGGTCACAAAGAGTCAGACATGACTGAGCAACTGAACTGAACTGAACTGATAGCCAGTTAACAAACAATGTTGTGATAGTTTCACGTGAACAACAAAGGGACTCAGCTGTGCTCTACATGTATCTGTTCTCCAACATACCTCCTTCTCATCCAGGCTGCCACCTGACACTGAGCAGAGTTCCATGTGCTATATAGTAGGTTTTAGTTGCTTATCCATTTAAGTATAGCAGTGTGTACATGCCATCACAAACTCTCTAACAACCCTTTTCCTCCATTCTTCCCCCTGGAAAGCATATATTCGAACTAGAAGCATGTGAGTCTCTTTCTCTTTTGTAAATATATTCATTTGTATCGTTTCTTTTTAGATTCTACATATAAGGGATATCATATGGTATTTAGTCTCTGTCTGACTTACTTCACTCAGCATGACAATCCCAAAGGCATTATTTCATTCTTTTTAAGGGCTAAGTACTATTCCATTGTATATATGTACCACATCTTCTTTATCCATTCCTCTATCTATGGACATTTAGGTTGCTTCCATGTCTTGGTTATTGTAAACAGTGCAGCATTGAACATTGGCATTCATGTATCCTTTTAGATCATGCTTATCTCCAGATGTATGCCCGAGAGTGGGATTTCAGGGTCATAGGGTAACTCTATCTTTTACAGTAGGACATCTTAGGTAATGTCCTTCCTCTCCAAGATTCTTTACTTTTGTGGCCTAGTGGCTATGTCTACTCAGCCTTTATTTCCTGCTTCAGAGCTCAACCCATAAGCCCCCCATTTTTTCCTTTCCAGGTTGCCCCTCTTTCTTTGCAAATTTTATCCTTATTTACTGCAGAGTAATTTAGCACTGTGGAAGCAATAGTCTCCAAGCTTGCATAAATCGAACCTCAGTCAATACTCTTAAGTAGAATTTGCTCTAAATAAATCAGCAAATCATATTTTCAAGATCAGCATGTCTTAGATGCTAGCAGATAATTATAAAGAACAATTGAAAAAGTTTCAGCCTGTCATGTGTTCAAATCCACATATGGAATTTATGACATACACTGATAAGCATTTAAGTAGTATACATTTCACTGATTATATAAGAAGACACCAATAAATACTTGGTTTAATTGTATCAGTCAGTCAGTCAGTCAGTTCAGTCACTCACTCGTGTCTGACTCTTTGCGACCCCATGAATCGCAGCATGCTAGACCTCCCTGTTCATCACCATCTCTCAGAGTTCACTCAGACTCACATCCATCACGTCAGTGATGCCATCCAGCCATCTCATCCTCTGTCGTCCCCTTCTCCTCCTGCCCCCAATCCCTCCCAGCATCAGAGTCTTTTCCAATGAGTCAACTCTTCGCATGAGGTGGCCAGAGTACTGGAGTTTCAGCATTAGCATCATTCCTTCCAAAGAAATCCCAGGGCTGATCTCCTTCAGAATGGACTGGTTGGATCTCCTTGCAGT
>SJYW01021267.1:120532-137006 GCA_006410735.1 Raphicerus campestris | reverse complement strand
TGCAGCCATGAAATTAAAAGACTCTTACTCCTTAGAAGAAAAGTTATGACCAACCTAGATAGCATATTCAAAAGCAGAGAAATTACTTTGCCGACTAAGGTCCGACTAGTCAAGGCTACGGTTTTTCCTGTGGTCATGTATGGGTATGAAAGTTGGTCTGTGAAGAAGGCTGAGCACCGAAAAATTGATGCTTTTGAACTGTGGTGTTGGAGAAGACTCTTAGAGTTCCCTGGACTGCAAGGAGATCCAACCAGTCCATTCTGAAGGAGATCAGCCCTGGGATTTCTTTGGAAGGAATGATGCTAATGCTGAAACTCCAGTACTCTGGCCACCTCATGCGAAGAGTTGACTCATTGGAAAAGACTCTGATGCTGGGAGGGATTGGGGGCAGGAGGAGAAGGGGACGACAGAGGATGAGATGGCTGAATGGCATCACTGACTCAATAAACCTGAGTCTGAGTGAACTCTGGGAGTTGGTGATGGACAGGGAGGCCTGGCATGCTGTGATTCATGGGGTCACAAAGAGTCAGACATGACTGAGCAACTGAACTGAACTGAACTGATAGCCAGTTAACAAACAATGTTGTGATAGTTTCACGTGAACAACAAAGGGACTCAGCTGTGCTCTACATGTATCTGTTCTCCAACATACCTCCTTCTCATCCAGGCTGCCACCTGACACTGAGCAGAGTTCCATGTGCTATATAGTAGGTTTTAGTTGCTTATCCATTTAAGTATAGCAGTGTGTACATGCCATCACAAACTCTCTAACAACCCTTTTCCTCCATTCTTCCCCCTGGAAAGCATATATTCGAACTAGAAGCATGTGAGTCTCTTTCTCTTTTGTAAATATATTCATTTGTATCGTTTCTTTTTAGATTCTACATATAAGGGATATCATATGGTATTTAGTCTCTGTCTGACTTACTTCACTCAGCATGACAATCCCAAAGGCATTATTTCATTCTTTTTAAGGGCTAAGTACTATTCCATTGTATATATGTACCACATCTTCTTTATCCATTCCTCTATCTATGGACATTTAGGTTGCTTCCATGTCTTGGTTATTGTAAACAGTGCAGCATTGAACATTGGCATTCATGTATCCTTTTAGATCATGCTTATCTCCAGATGTATGCCCGAGAGTGGGATTTCAGGGTCATAGGGTAACTCTATCTTTTACAGTAGGACATCTTAAGTAATGTCCTTCCTCTCCAAGATTCTTTACTTTTGTGGCCTAGTGGCTATGTCTACTCAGCCTTTATTTCCTGCTTCAGAGCTCAACCCATAAGCCCCCCATTTTTTCCTTTCCAGGTTGCCCCTCTTTCTTTGCAAATTTTATCCTTATTTACTGCAGAGTAATTTAGCACTGTGGAAGCAATAGTCTCCAAGCTTGCATAAATCGAACCTCAGTCAATACTCTTAAGTAGAATTTGCTCTAAATAAATCAGCAAATCATATTTTCAAGATCAGCATGTCTTAGATGCTAGCAGATAATTATAAAGAACAATTGAAAAAGTTTCAGCCTGTCATGTGTTCAAATCCACATATGGAATTTATGACATACACTGATAAGCATTTAAGTAGTATACATTTCACTGATTATATAAGAAGACACCAATAAATACTTGGTTTAATTGTATCAGTCAGTCAGTCAGTCAGTTCAGTCACTCACTCGTGTCTGACTCTTTGCGACCCCATGAATCGCAGCATGCTAGACCTCCCTGTTCATCACCATCTCTCAGAGTNCCATTCATCTTATCATAAAACTATTGATCAAACCCTTTCAGGTGGGCAGTCAAAAGCAGTTAACTTGGTATGACAGCATTTCATTCAGCTTGGCTCAGCATCATTCTGGAAGCAACACCATTAATCCATTTCCTAAATCCTCAGCAACACCATTAATCCATTTCCTAATCCTTAGATGGTTTGGTTTTTCCTCATCTAAAAAAACTATTTTTTTTTTTTTTAGCAAACGGCCATCAATTCAACCTTTAGTTATTTGCTTTTTAAAAAGCTCTGCTGCTTGCCAGTCTGATTACCTTACAAGATCTCTTTGGGTATTCCTGATATTTTGTAATGCACCAAAGTTAAATTGGACAGAAATAAATTTTCAGAAATTTGCCACAATATGTATAGGAGTACAGCAAGAAATTCACCACTGTGCTCCCAATCATTTTCTTCTTTACTCCTTGATGTCATATGACTTGTCCTGAGGGAGAACTTCCTACCTCCCTCCACTCCTTATCCTTCCACCATCCAATTAGCTCCTACTGTTGACCTACAGGTTAACAAATAGCTGTATTTGAGGCCACTTAACCCTCTGCATAGGGAGATGTGGGCTCACAACACCACTTATCAGCACTTACCAGCCTGCTTCATCATGTTAAGCAAATAATAAGATTCAGCACTTGGTCTCCAGATGCACACCAATCAAGCAGAGAAAAACCTGTACTTATACAACAAACATCTGAGCAAAAGGCTTCCCAGGTGGCTCAATGGTAAAGAACATCCCTGCCAGTGCAGGAGATATAAGGAATGCGGGTTGGATCCCTGGATTGGGAAGATCCCCTGGAGAAGGCAGTGGCAACCCAGTATCTCTTGCCTGAAAAACTCGATGGGCAGAGGAGCCTGGCGGGCTATCGTCCATGGGGTCACAAAGAGTCGGACAAGACTGAGCAAGTGAGCGTATACAGGATAGCAGAAAATATCTAACCCTCTGGTGGCTGGGGCAGAAGACTTGGTTGAGAAATTGAAATTCAGTTTTACATTAGTTGGGTAAGTGATACAAAAGAGTCCTTAGAGAATAAATAAACACATGCATATGACATTTGCACTACATAATACATTAAGACTGCTTTAAAGATCAAGAACCCCTGTATACGGCTTGTTAAATGGAGGATGCCTAGGTTAGTAGTAGCACAAGTAATGAACTGTGCAACAACAGATTGGGTCTCTGTGTTATTCACATAATGAGTCCCTGTCTCCTTGTGTCCTCCACTTATAAAGGTACTGATCACTAAAGTCCTGATATTGGCTACCTTTCTACTAGTTCAGCCTTCCCTCCCTCAGTAACCTTGGGCAAAGTGAGAATCTGAGGGGCCCTCCATAGGTGCCCCAACAGCTGGCTCCCTGGGACACCTCACCGCAGAGTCCCCAGTGCTAGGGAGTCAACTGAGAAACACCCAGTCCAGAGCCAGACACCAAACCCAGCTGGGAAAGCTCAGAAGGAGGAGGGTGCATGCAAAGCCAAAATATCAGGACCGTGAGCTTTGACATAGGTGACTAGATTGGTGTTTATCGGATGTGCTGTCCAACTTCAGGGGGCACTATTCATTCATAATCATTATAGATTTCTACAGCTGTTATGACACTTTCTGGTAGATATCAGAAAAATCTTTAGGTGAAGGATGCTTTTTCTAATTCATACCGAATTTCACCATGGACTAGCTGGCAGGCCTGAGATAGAAGGGTGAGGTGAACAAGCCAGTTCCCAAAGGTCAGGGTCAAGGATGGACCCTATGGCTTTAGATGCCCAGCCTGGGAGCAGACACTTGTGAAGTTACTACCACCACCACTTTAAAGTTGGGGCCCAAATCTCTACCCTTAAACCTAACCTCCTACCACCTGCTTTATAAGTTCACNTCCAGTTCTAACGGTTGCTTCCTGACCTGCATACAGATTTCTCAAGAGGCAGGTCAGGTGGTCTGGTATTCCTATCTCTTTCAGAATTTTCCACAGTTTACTGTGATTCACACAGTCAGAGGCTTTGGCATAGTCAATAATGCAGAAAGAGATGTTTTTCTGGAACTCTCTTGCTTTTTCCACGATCCAGTAGATGTTGGCAATTTGATCTTTGGTTCCTCTGCCTTTTCTAAAACCAGCTTGGACATCAGGGAGTTCACAGTTTACGTATTGCTGAAGCCTGGCTTGGAGAATTTTGAGCATTACTTTATTAGCCTGTGAGATGAGTGCAATTGTGTGGTAGTTTGAGCATTCTTAGGCATTGCCTTTGTTTGGGATTGGAATGAAAACTGACCTTTTCTAGTCCTGTGGCCACTGCTGAGTTTTCCAAATTTGCTGGTATATTGAATGCAGCACTTTCACAGCATCATCTTTCAGGATTTGAAACAGCTCAACTGAAATTCCATCACCTCTACTAGCTTTGTTTGTAGTGATGCTTTCTAAGGCCCAGTTAACTTCACATTCCAGGATGTCTGGCTATACCCCAATACAAAAGGATCACTTTAAGAAAACTGGAGATACCAAAGGAGCATATCATGCAAAAATAGACTCAGTAAAGGACAAAAGTGACAAAAATCTAAGACAAGTAGAAGAAATTAAGAAGAGGTGGCAGGAATACACAGAAGAATTATACAAAAAAGCTCTTAATGACCCAGATAAACACGATGGTGGGGTCACTCACCTAGAGCCAGACATCCTGGAGTGTGAAGTCAAGTCAGCCTTAGAAAGCATTGCTATGAACAGATACAGGGAGGTGATGGAATTCCAGCTGAACTATTTCAAATCCTAAAAGATGGATGCTGTTAAAGTGCTACCCTAATTAAGCCAGGAAATTTGAAAAACTCAGCAGTGGCCACAGTACTGGAAAAGATCAGTTTTCATTCCAATCTCAAAGAAAGTCAATGCCAAAGCATGTTCAAATTACTGTACAATTGCACTCATTTCACATGCTACCAAGATAACGTTCAAATCCTTCAAGCTAGGCTTCAATAGTACATGAACCAAGAACTTCTAGATGTGCAAGTTGAATTTAGGAAAGGAGAGGAACCAGATATCAAATTGCCAGCATTCACTGGATCATGACTACTGGATCATAGAGAAAGCAAGACAATTCAAAAAAAAAATCTACCTCTTTTTCATTGACTATGCTTAAGCCTTTGACTATGTGGATCATAACAAACTGTTGAATATTCTTAAATAGATGGGAATACCAGATTAGTTTACCTGTCTCCTGAGAAACTTGTATACAGGACAAGAAGCACCATTAGGACTGGACATAAAACAATGGGCTGGTTCAAAATTGGGAAAGAAGTATGTCTAAGTCGTATATTGTCACCCTGCTTGTTTACCTTATAAACAAAGTATATTATATGAGATATTGGAGCAGATGGCTCACAAGTTGGAATCAAGATTGCTGGGAGAAATATCAACAACCACAGATATGCAGATGATATAGCTTGGGGACAGCTGACCTCTGGGTTATAAGTCTAATAGAGCTTACAACATCTATTAATAGAAAAAAAGAACTGTTACAGGTTTTTGCAAGCTATACAGTATAGTTCCCTGTGCTATAAGAAAGTAAGGCTGGTTATCTATTTTATATATAGTTGTTGCTCGGTTGCTTAGTCACGTCCGACTCTTTGCAATCACACGGACTGCAGCACGCCAGGCTTCCCTGTCCTTCACCATCTCCCAGAGCTTGCTCAAACTCTTTTCCATTGAGTCAGTGATGACATCCATCCTTTTCATACTCTGTCATCCCTGGACGGGATTTCTCTGGAGGCAGGTAAGATATTTTCATCTCTTGAAGGATCTTCCACAGTTTACTGTGAGCCACACAGTCAAAGGCTTTAGTGCAATCGGTGAGGAAGAAGTAGATAGTTTTCTGGAACTCTCTTGCTTCTTGTATGATTCAGTGGATGTTGGCAACTTGGTCTCTGGTTCCTCTGCCTTTTCTAAATCCAGCTCGAACATCTGAAATTTCTTGGTTCATGCACGGTTGAAGCCTAGCTTGGTGACTTTTGAGTATTACTTTGCTAATGAGTGAAATGAGTGCAATTGTGTGGTAGTTTGAACATTCTTTGTCTTTGCCTTTCTTTGGGATTGGAATGAAAACTGTTTTTTCTTTTACATATAGTGGTGTGTATATTTTAAAGAATCTAAAAAAGAATATGTATGTGTGTACAACTGAATCACTTTGCTGTACACTTGAAACTAACACAACCACTATGACAACTACATTTAAATTAAAAATGTTTTTGAAAAAACAAACTATTTTTCTAGTCATTTTGTTTTATTAGAAAAGAATTCCAAAAGAGAACATGTTAATATTCATGATTCATGCATTTTTTTTCTTACAGGTTGAGGAATTATAGATACTTTTCTTCTTTTTGTCTTATTTTCCTAAACTTTATTTAATGAGCATGCTGCTGCTGCTGCTAAGTCGCTTCAGTCATGTCCAACTCTGTGCGACCCCATAGATGGCAGCCCACCAGGCTCCCCTGTCCCTGGGATTCTCCAAGCAAGAACACTGGAGTGGGTTGATATTTCCTTCTCCAATGCATGAAAGTGAAAAGTGAAAGTGAGTCGCTCAGTCGTGTCTGACTCTTCGCGATCCCATGAACTGCAGCCTACCAGACTCCTCGGCCCATTGGATTTTCCAAGCAAGAGTACTGGAGTGGGTTGCTGTTGCATGACTTTTAATAAAACTAGTTAATTTTTAAAACTAGTTAAATAATTAAGGAAGCCTGAAAGAATACCAAATCATTAGACTGCCGTGGGTGTCACAACCGTCTAGGTGGCCCAGATACTTAACCTATCGAGATACCACTGGAATCTCTTCAGTAGAGAACAACTTCCAAATATAGTAGACATCTTTTACTTCTTACTTGTATTAGCTTCTGATGACATATGGTACTTTAGCTCACACTTTCCATTTGAAATATTCTTTTCTACTGGCTTCCTTAAATTTCCTTTATCAGTCCAAATTCCATGCAAGAAAGCAGAAACTCTAAGTATTTCTGAAGGAAAAAGGATTTTACTCCAGGGTATTCACTGTTCACTCCAATTCATTGGATAAACCGGAAGTCAGGGATCTTCCAGCGGGAAGGAGAGTTGAAGCAATGTCACTGAAACAACGACATAGAGGTCAGGGAGGTGCAGCTACCACAGCTGTCCCCATACCTGTGCCCTCCCTGCCTACCTCTCGGCACTCCCAGAGCCGATGACTGCAGGCTGGGTTGCTGAGTCCAGCTCCCCGAGCTGCCCGAACATGCAGGGCCTCGCTGCTTGCTGGCCAGCAGTGCCAGGAGGAAGGTGACCTCTGCCTCCCTGTAACCATCCACATGCTGCATCTTCTAACTGGCAGAGACTAATTTTCATCTG
Source organism: Raphicerus campestris (assembly GCA_006410735.1). Taxonomy (NCBI): domain Eukaryota; kingdom Metazoa; phylum Chordata; class Mammalia; order Artiodactyla; family Bovidae; genus Raphicerus; species Raphicerus campestris. Next base: position 129,878 of record SJYW01021267.1, on the reverse strand, counting down.
AAACCATAGTGACCAGTGCATCTGGGAAATGTTTTGTTTTTACTTTTACCCCTTGAACATCTCACCCTAGAGGGAAGAAGGTAAAATGGAAGTAGAGGGTATCAGTGCACTGCATCTGCTGAAATCCTGTTTGTAGGTTTCTTCTAGTTCCTCCAGCTTTGGTTCCTCACAGGCACCCCCTGGGTCTGCATCCCTTGAACCAGATACCTTTGAGAGGATCTTATTCCCTTTTTGTTTTCAACGGCCGTCTGTTTGCTAATGGATATCAGACCAGCATTTCCAGCCCAGTCTCACCCCTAAATGTGTCACTTAGAATACCCATGAGGATGTCTCACAAACTGCCTCAACTCAACATGTCAAGAACTAAACAGATCACAAACCCTCATCAACACACTTGCTTACTTTCGTATCTCAATTCCCCCACTTCATCCAGCTCTTGGCTGACATGCCTTCATGTCATTTTAACTGTCACTGAGCTGGCAAATCTGAGCAGGTGGTTCTTTTGTATTCTCCCAGGTGTCACTGTAGTCTGGGATCTTAAAACTCACAGAGACCAGTAACAGTCCTATATTTGGCCTACAAGAAACATTTCATCCAATGAGTGTGTTGATGACTCCAAGTTCTTCTCCAAAGGAACCTCCACTACTAGGCATTCCCACATCCACTCAGTGGGATTTTGTCTTCCTTTTAATTCCTCTTCACTTTGATCTGCCTCCCCTGGAAGTTTTCTATACTCTATCTTCTTACCTTCCTTTGGATAGAAAGACAGTCTTGTGGGCAGGTGATGTCTGAAACATCCCTATTTTCATGAAGTAAATGGACTTAAAATACCCTAAAAGGCAAATTCTGAAAGAGATGGGAATACCAGACCACCTGACCTGCCTCTTGAGAAATCTGTATGCAGGTCAGGAAGCAATAGTTAGAACTAGACATGGAACAACAGACTGGTTCCAAATAGGTAAAGGAGTACGTCAAGGCTGTATATTGTCACCCTGCTAATTTAACTTCTATGCAGAGTACATCATGAGAAAAGCTGGACTGGAAGAAATACAAGCTGGAATCAAGATTGCCAGGAGAAATATCAATCACCTCACATATGCAGATGATACCACCCTTATGGAAGAAAGTGAAAAGGAACTAAAAAGTCTCTTGATGAAAGTAAAAGAGGAGAGTGAAAAAGTTGGTCTAAAGCTCAACATTCAGAAAATGAAGATCATGGCATCTGATCCCATCACTTCAGGGGAAATAGATGGGGGAAACAGTGGAAACAGTGTCAGACTTTATTTTGGGGGGCTCCAAAATCACTGCAGATGGTGACTGCAGCCATGAAATTAAAAGACACTCCTTGCAAGAAAAGTTATGACCAACCTAGATAGCATATTCTAAAGCAGAGACATTATTTTGCCGACTAAGGTCCGACTAGTCAAGGCTATGTGGTTTTTCCTGTGATCATGTATGGATGTGAAAGTTGATCTGTGAAGAAGGCTGAGCGCCGAAAAACTGATGATTTTGAACTGTGGTGTTGGAGAAGACTCTTGAGAGTCCCTTGGACTGCAAGGAGATCCAACCAGTCCATTCTGAAGGAGATCAGCCCTGGGGTTTCTTTGGAAGGAATGATGCTAAAGCTGAAACTCCAGTACTTTGGCCACCTCATGCGAAGAGTTGACTCATTGGAAAAGACTTTGATGCTGGGAGGGATTGGGGGCAGGAGGAGGGGATGACAGAGGATGAGATGGCTGAATGGCATCACTGACTCAATGGACGTGAGTCTGAGTGAACTCCGCGAGTTGGTGATGGACAGGGAGGCCTGGCGCACTGCAATTCACGGGGCAATTCATGGGGTCACAAAGAGTTGGACACGACTGAGCGACTGAACTGAACTGAAAAGGCGAGAAAACTACAGAGAATCAAAGAACAAGAGATATATTGATAAATACACAGAATTTCTTCAGCTTCCTTAAATTACACTAATCCGTGGAGTGCAGCAGGAGACAAACTCTCCATAGTGCTATCAGCAAGGTTGACTGTCATTTCCTCCTTACAGGCTTCAAACCAAGGAAGAATATGATTGTCTTCATTTCACAGGTAAAGAAAAATGGAGCTTTTGCAGGCTAGGTGACTCGTTCAAAATGAACAGTCAGTAAACTGATGATTCTGGATTTTAACACAGGTTTGTCTCATTCTTTAGCATTCTGTTGCACTTTACGAACAGACCTGCAATTAGTACAGATTTAAAAGGATGAGGAAATTCCTTGAGGGAGTTCCACTAATGAGTAGGTAAGAATGATTTGTAATTAGCATATCAAAGGTCTTTAAGTAAATTAGTGCTTCCCTCTGCTGAGAGGTCTCTCAAGTTGGGTTAGATTGGTCTCCTCATTCAGCCTTCCCTGAGGAAGTTCCAAGCATCCTGTAATTCCACACCTCACTCCCTGAGTCATCACTCTACTACTGTGAAAATGAAGATTAATTAAATTTGACTATGTGCATTTCATCAAACCAGAAGAATAAAAAGCAGTAAGCACCATCATTTTTTATACCATCAGTTGAATTAATTTGGAGTGGAGAAGCTTTGTGACATTAGACTTCCAGCCTCCATGAGCTCCATCAGGGTGGAGGAGGCATCCCAACAGGTCTGTTCACACAGATGAGTGTCCTCATGGCACCCTGGCATGGGAGGAGGTCACTGGCAAGTCAGTGGGTCTCCTGCATTGGAACCCATGGCAATTTTTAAATGAAAAGCAGGAATGATAGAGCACCTACTTCTTGGGGAAAATGAAAGGGGTTAAAAACTTCACAAACTTTGTTTTGTTTGGTTGTTCAGTCATATCTGACTCTTTGTGACCCCATGGACTGTAGCACACCAGGCTTCCCTGTCTTTCACTGTCTCCTGGAGTTTGCTTAAACTCATGTCCATTGAGGTGATGATGCCATCCACCATCTCATCCTCTGTCATCCCCTTCTCCTCCTGCCCTTAATCTTTCCCAGCATCATGGTCTTTTCCATTGAGTCAACTCTTCACATCAGGTTGGCAAAATATTAGAGTTTCAGCATCAGTCTTTCCAATGAATATTCAGGGTTGATTTCCTTTAGGATTGACTGGTTCGATCTCCTTGCTGGTCAAGGGACTCTCAAGAGTTTTTTCCAGCACCACAGTTTAAAAGCATAATTCTTCAGTGCTCAGCCTTTTTTTATGGCTCAACTCTTATATCCATATATGACTACTGGAAAATATAGATATACAGAGTACATCATGTGAAATGTTGGGCTGTATGAAGCACAAACTGGAATCAAGATTGCTAGGAGAAATGTCAGTAACCTCAGATATACGAATGACACTACCTTAGTGGCAGAAAGTGAAGAGGAACTAAAGAGCATCTTGATGAAAGAGGAGAGTGGAAAAACTAGCTTAAAACTGAACATTCAAAAAACTAAGATCATGACATCTGGTTCCATCATTTCATGGCAAATAAATGGAGAAACGATGGAAACAGTGACAGACTTTTATTTCTTGGCCTCCAAAATCACTGCAGATAGTGACTGTGTTGCAAGAAGAGGGACCCCTTCCAAGGCCCAAAAGTAAGCTCTTGTCTAACACTCAGAAATGAATTGTCTGAGAAGACACATGTGGTGACAAAGCAAGAGATTTTATTGGGAAAGAGCACCAGGGCTGAGAGCAGCAGGGTGAGGGGACCCAGGAGAACAGCTCTGCCACATGGCTTGCAGTCTTGGGTTTCATGGTGATGGGATTAGGTTCCAGGTTGTCTTCAGCCAATCATTCTGACTCAGAGTCCTGCCTGGTGTGGCACGCCTTGTTCAGCCAAGATGGATGCCAGTGAGAAGGACTCTGGGAGTTGGTTGGACATGCAGTGTTTCATTTTGACTTTTCCCAAACTCTTCTAGTTGGTGGTGCCTTATTTGTTCCATGTTCTTTACCAGGACCTCCTGTCATAAAACAGCTCATGCAAATGGTTACTAGGGTGCCTGGCCAGGGTGGGAAGCACAGTCACTGTGCTTCCCCTGACAACTGCAGCCTAGAAATTAAGACACTTGCTCCTTGGAAGAAAAGCTGTGACAAATTTAGACAGCATATTAAAAAGCAAAGACATTATTTTGCCAACAAAGGTCTGTATAGTCAAAGCTATGTGTTTTTTTTTTTTTTGAAATAGAGGTTTATTAAACAGTACATAATTGAAATTTAAGCACCATGGTGGTGAGCCATGTGACCCTTTACAAGATCAAGAAAGAATGGTATCTTTTAAAGAATTGTCTTGGTGATTCTGGGAGAATCTTGTTTATCACTGATCAGGTATTCTTGCTAATGGGGGAGGTTTGATCCATGAATAATGTGGCTACACAATGCACAGTGTGGTAGCGGGGAGGCCAAAGGGCAGAGAATTTTACATTTAAGTTTTTTTGTATCTTGACATAAGGATTGCTATGAACCACGTGTCGGTGTGCCTCCTCAAATGCATATGTTGAAATCCTAATACCCAAAGTAATGATATTTAGATTATGAAGGTAGAACTCTCATGTTGGGATTAATGCCCTTATAAGAAAAGACAGAATGAAAATGTGCCTGCTCTCTCTCTCTCTGCCATGTGGGACACACCAGGAAGTGAGCTCTCACCTGACTGCTGCACCTTGATCTTAAACTTCTCAGACTCCAAAACTGGAGAGATAAATGTTTGTGGTTTAAGTCACTCAGTCTGTGACACTTCGTTATAGCTGCCATATTGACAAATGCAGGGATGAAGGGCAGAAAGACAGAAAGGGAGGGGGATGTAAGAACAAGGTTTCTAAAGTCAGTTTTTTTCTGGGAAGATTTTCATTTCACTTGGAAAAGTCTATGCTGTAGACCTTGAATGGCTGACTCTTCTGGGTCTCCCAACAGAACCCTTCTCTTTCTGGAACATGATCAGAGCAACTCAGGTTTCCCAGGGCCATGTCAAAGTGTTCCTCTCCACAATGAGGTCAGTCCAGAAACCACTGGAGAAATCTAGATAACAGACTTTGCTGACCCCTAACAAGTTTCTAAAACCACTTACACCACCCCTGTAACATTCACAGGCATCATACTGGCATCACAGCAGTGAAATCTGGGTAACAATAACATTAAGGAAGAAAACCAACATCCTAGAGACGATGTCAGTGATCAGGGCAGAGTAATCACTATAATTAAAAACAAATCAAACACTGCAGCAAAAGTAGGTCAGCCATCCACTCGGTACAATCTTGATGAAAGTGGGAAGAAAATTCTTTTTAATAGAAGGTAAACACATTTCTATAACACTTGCACACGGTCTTGATTGGGACTCTGCATGGGTGTGTCTCAGTGCACTGCTGCATATTAAACTGTAACCTCATCAGTGCAGCCATAGCTCAGACAAGATCTGGAATCTGGAATCTGGAATCCCAGGGCATAAGGGATCTTTCATTCCAGTTCTCACTTGATGCTCTCTTTGCTTAAGTAAAAACCCATTAATCCAAAGACAAGCTCACTCTTTCTTCAAACAGGGATAATTTCTTTTAAATCCAGAGCAGAAAAAAGAATTACATTTTCTCTCTAATTGTTTCATCTGTGGAAGTCAGAACTTAATAATGTTGTATTTTCTCATATCTATTCTGCAGTAAGACTGATAGATGGTCATGGAAACCCTGGCAGTACACACACAGGTGTATATACAACAAATCAATCATGTAAACTGAAGCCAGGGCCACCAGCGGTATCTGGGAAAATATGATCTTTAGGTCAATTTTCTGTGACTTCTCTTTCAGGCGGATGCTTTGTGCAATGGTTAGGTGTGAGGTTTGTAAACAGAGAGATGGGGTTAGAATCCCAGCTCCCATCCCTCTCTACCCAACTGGAGTTGCCCAAGTTCTTTATTCCCTGAAATCTTGAGTTCCCTCTCTATAAAGTAAATGCAATAATAATGCATTAAATGAGATAATTCACACAGAGTCATTGGTACATTGCTGGCATCCAGTAAGTGGAAACTATTCCAATGATTTACTCAGGTTTCCTAAGGGTGGTACATTTCTCTACCTGTAAATTTTTCCCACTTGCACAAACCTAGCCCAGAGTGGGTTTCAGGAACAGGAAAAGCCATTCTGCTTGAGATAAGAGAAAGAAAAACTTCTTTTCCAGGACCATCAACACGAGATACTAAGAAATGCAAACCAAAGTCGACTCGTTGCCCTGCCTGCAAACAGCCCACACAGCACCTGCACTCACACACCTCCTGAGGTTCAGACACAGCCACATGGCCGGTCAGTCATACTCTTCTGCCTCCTTGTTTTGTGAAGATGCTTTTGCTTCAAAGTGAGTTCCTCCTGGAGGAGTAAGTTACTCACTAATAAGTGTCAAATGTTCCCTTTCCCTCTCTGTGTTTCTTCTTGCCTTTGATTTTCTGGCTCACCCCAGTAATTTACAACAAAGGGAGCCTTGGTTCCTTGGTAACTGCTTAAAGCAGGGAGGGGCCAAGGGGGACATGAGGAACAGATTCTCCAAAGTCTCCTGCAACTCAACTGGTGATGGGGGTGGGGGTTGGGGGGAAAACAAACCTCAGAAGCATGCTAAACTATTCCACAAGCAGATAATTTTACAAAGATAATTACTAGATGGGCATCTTCAGTGCTCCACTGAACTTTCATCTGTGAAGTTCTGATTGCACGCTTCAAGTTTTGGGAAGTGCTAAATTTAGAGGTCCCTGAAGGAGGGGTAATTCCCCAGTCAGAGCCTTCAGTGCCATCTGGCTGAATGGTCTGTGGGTGAGACCTTGGCAAGGATGAAGGGCCAGGCTTTGCTCCTGAACAGGCCCATTTTTAAAACTCTTTTGACTATAAGACTTTGAATATCACAAAGACGTTCCTTTTATAAACAACACTATACGGTTTTTAAGTTTTACTCTAATTCTTTTCTACTAACATCAAACAATAATTTGAAGAAAGAATTTCCAGAGTTTGTGTCTATTTAGGCAGTGTTTCTTATTATGGGAACCTCAGAGCCATATCTATATTTTCACCTTTTATTTCAGGATTGTTGCAGGTTAGGCTCCCCAGAAGAAGACCCTATTATATGATTCATGTGCTAATGATTTATTAAGGAATTTTTCCCACAGGAATCCTGTAAGTACATGAGGGATACAGAACAGGAAAAAGGGAAGGAACAGTGCAAGTTCAGACAAACCCAGCCCTAGCCTGAACCCACTGGGAGCTCTGGAACAATACGAGTGGCACGTTGCCTCAGATGGGGGCAAGAGACTGGTCTGTCCCTGCACTGAGTGACCGGGGACACCATGGGGAACCATAGTACACCTAGATGGCATATTAAAAGGCAGAGACACTATTTTGCTGACAAAGGTCCATTTAGTCAAAGCTATGTTTTTTCCAGTAGTCATGTATGAATGTGAGAATTGGACTATAAAGAAATCTCAGTGCTGAAGAATCGATGCTTTTGTACTGTGGGATTGGAGAAGACTCTTGAGAGTCCCTTGGACTGCAAGGAGTTCCAACAAGTCCACTCTAAAAGAAATCAGTCCTGAATGTTCACTGGAAGGGCTGATTCTGAAGCTGAAGCTCCAAAACTTTGGCCACCTGATGAGACAAGCTGACTCAGTGGAAAAAACCCTGATGCTGGGAAAGATTGAAGGCAGGAGGAAAAGGGGACCACAGAGGATGAGATGGTTGGATGGCATCACTAACTCGATGGACATTAGTTTGAGCAAGCTCCGGAAGTTGGTGATGGACAGGGAGGCCTGGTGTGCTGCAGTCCATGGGGTAGCAAAGAGTCGGACACAACTGAGCAACTGAACTGAACTGATGGGGGAAGTAAATTCCTAACATTCCCAGGTCTCTGTCCTTAAGGGTGAAGAGCCCCCAGAAACCCTCTGGCCTTGTGTGGGGAGCTGCATGTACCCACTCTAGAAGCAAACAGGGATGGAGAGGAAGGGTGCCCTTTAACTTGAGCTGCCAGATGACTGACTGCAATTACAAGACAAAGATTCCATAGGACTTACATGTACTGAAAAATTGGTATTAATCTAAGAGTCAATTCTAACTGCCTCCTTTTTTATACCTGATAGCCATAAGGGATACTTGAGGGGGACAACAGCATGTGCTTATGTTACCCAATACCCGGGTTTGACTCTCAGTGAGTGTGTCGAGACAATAAACACAACCAAACCAAAGATGAGGGAAAAAGATTTTTTTTTTTGCCTCAAGTAAGGAGAACACTGGGGATCTTCCCCAAAGTAGGATCTCCCCAACAGCAAAACTGGGAATATTTAAGCTAAGAATACATGAGTATTCATGAGGGGGCTTTAATGGATAATTAGCATAGAACTAGGCAGAGGTCAACTGCATCCAAGCTTTAGTTAACTGAAGTCAGTTGGGGATGAGGTCAGCATCATCATTCTGAGGTCAACATCATTATTCTGTCTTCTGCCTGGGTAGGGGCCTCACTTGCTACAGAACTCAATGATACGTTATTATGTGTGTCTCTGGAGGAGGAACTAGGACTCTGCTTTTTCCACACACTATTGTTTGACTACCTTTTTTTCTGTTCCTGCATCCCTTTGTTCCCTTGAGATCACTAATTACTGAGATGTGTTCTAGGGCAAGCATTGCAGCCAGGCTTAGATCACAAAATGGCTTAGGTCAAAATGGTTTCTCTTATGTCAAGAAAGCCATGCTGTGTTCTATTTGGGGGGGGGGACTTCTAATAATCTGCTTACCTTGCACACTGGACTTCCAGGACCATGCAACCAGAGGGATCTGCTGATCCTTCTTACCCTTCTGTACCAGTCTTCATAAAATGTGATCCGTAACTCACTCAAAAATGTGTGATGAAAAGACACTGAACACTTTTTAAAGTGGCTTTTTTTTTTTTTTGTAACAAGTCTCCTGACTAGAAAACTTCCTTGCCACTTTTCATACTTCTCATGAACAAAGCAAGTCTAATTCACCGTCCACAGTATAGCCTCCTTGGGTATTTGTGGCTGTTATATTTTGTTCTGCTTCAGGCTAGAAACCCTGAAACACCATCTAACAATGTTACCTTACTTTGCCTCTAGAAGATTCCAGGCAACACCCTAGGAGTGAGCATTTCCTAGATGCAGGAAGAAACAGGAACCTTCTCTACCTTGCTTACTGATGTGTTCCACCTTAAGGAGTGAGGAGCTGCTAAGCAAACATTTTATGGAGGTCAAAAGTGGAGCTCCCCCTTCATGAATGTCCCTCTCAGCAGTCATTGTTCTTACATAAAATTTATACTGATTTACATTGAAATGAATAATTAAGGAAAAGCATGCATTATTACTTTCCATTGAGTTGAGTGTTGTTTTTTTTT